>JAVLUX010000039.1:32232500-32522500 GCA_032164185.1 Moxostoma hubbsi
TAAATAGTGCATAGGGTCACTCTCTGGGTGTCCCGTCCTGTGTGTAAAGGCACAGTGATGGTAGTTATCTGGAGGTGTGTCGGACAAATGGAACCAGAATTGATTTGCTCTCTTCTGGATTTCAGTGAGTGATCTCTCTCTCTCTCTCTCTCTCTCTCTCTCTCTCTCTCTCTCTCTCTCTCTCTCTCTCACACACACACACACACACACACACACACACACACACACACACACACACACTCTCACACACACACACACATACACACACACAAACACACACACACACTCTCTCTCTTCAATTCAATCAGCTTTATTGGCATGATAAAGACATTTTGTATTGCCAAAGCAATTACATAGAAAAACAGAACAGGAACTGAACAAGGATTAAAACATGAGAATAATAATAACTATAAAGAAATAACATTCAGTATTAATGCAATATTATATACTGTTGGGAACAGGGGTAGGGGATTGGGGTCAGGGGTCATCAATACATCATGTGTTGTTATTGATTTGAGGTCTGGTTTCTACAGGATACTACAAATCTTGCAGCTATATTTGCACATTCTTCTTTTTCACCCAGAATAAAACAAAAAAAAATTGTGTCGGGGTACATTCATTGAAATCTGGACATATGTTGTTAATTGTGTGGTAATATTTGTTTCTAATTGGTTGGTATTTTGGGCATTCTGTGAGGAAGTGCAGTTCTGTCTCAATCACTCCCAGGTTGCATTGGTTGTCTGTCCTCGCGGGGCAGCCATGTCTGTCTGCGGCGGCCCGTCTCTACGGCCAGACTGTGCTCGCTGAGTCTGTACATCGTCAGTGCTTTTCTTCATTTTCTGTCAGTCACTGTGGTCAGATAGTTTGCCACCGTGTACTCTCAATTTAGTGCCGAATAACATTCCAGTTTGTGTTGAGTTTTAATGGTGTTTGTCCAATGCGTGAGGTATTTCTCCTTTTCTTTGTGTATAATTTGGTTAGGCCGAATGTTTGTGAGTGTGCCGTTATCCTGAGACTGGCCGATCTCCTCAGGTGTGACTTCAGTCAGTCTCAGGACAAGCTGGCATAGAGGACTCTTCACTGAGCTCAGCTCTTGGTGTTTTAGGGTTTTATAATGGGATGTGTTGGGGTCACTTGTCTTTAGATGCTTCCAGAATTTGATGGCTCTTTTCTGAATGTTCAAAAGGAGAGGGTATTGGCCTAATTCTGACCTGCATCCATTATTTGGGGCTTTTCTTTGGACATAAATTATTCTTTTACAAAATTCCAGATGCAGAGTTTCAATGGGATGTTTTTATCAATTTAAATAGTCAAATTTTACAGGTGGACCCCACACTTCACTGCCATATAATGCGATTGGTTCGATGACTGATTTTAATATTTTGAGCCAGATCCTACTTGGAATATCAATTTTAATGGATTTTTTAATGGCATAAAACGCCCTTTGTGCTTTCTCTTTGAGTTCATTCACAGCCAAAGCAAAATTACCTGTAGAACTGATTTTTAGGCCGAGGTAATTGTATGTCTTTGTGATTTCAGTGCTTCTCTTTGATAATGAAAACATGTTTGTTAGTCCCTGAGATCTGGATCGCTTTTGGAAGATCATGACTTTGGTTTTTTGGTGGTTGACTGTCAGGGCCCAGGTCTGACAGTAACTCTCCAGTAATGCCAGGCTCTGCTGTAGCCCCTCTTTAGTGGGCGACAGGAGCACCAGGTCATCTGCGTAGAGGAGACACTTTATTTCTGTGTCATGTAAAGTGAGACCTCGAACGGGAGATTGTTCAATAGTTTGTGCCAACTGATTGATATACATGTTGAAGAGGGTGGGGCTTAAACTGCAGCCCTGTCTCACTCCTCGCCGTTGAAGGAAAAATTTGGTTCTTTTGTTGCCAATTTTAACAGCTCATTGACTGGCTGTGTACATTGATTTGATGACATCATAAGATTTTCCCCCTACACCGCTGTCAATAAGTTTAAAGTATAATCCTTCATGCCAGATTGAATCAAATGCTTTCTTAAAATCTACAAAACAAGCAAAGATTTGGCTTTTATTTTGATGTACGTATTTATCAATCTCTCTCTCTCTCTTTCTCTCTCTCTCTCTCTCTCACACACACACACACACACACACACACACACACACACACACACACACACACACACACACACACACACACACAGACACACACAAACACTCACACACACGCTCTCTCTCTCTCACTCTCTCTCTTACACACACACAGTGTCTCTCTATCACATACACACTCACAAACACACACACACACACACACACTGTCTCTCTCACACACATACACACACACCATCTCTCTCTCTCTCTCTCACACACACACACACACACACCCACACACATACACACACTCACACACACACACTGTCTCTCTCACACACACACACACACACACACACACTCTCACATACACACACACACACACACACACTGTCTCTCTCTTACATACACACACACACACACTGTCACTCTCACACACACTGTCTCTCTCACACACACATACACACACACGCTCTCTTACGCACACACACACACACACACACACATATACACACACAAACACACACACTGTCACTCTCACACACACACTGTCTCTCTCACACACAAATACACACAAACGCATACACACAAATCTCGGTTTATGGTGTTGTGCATTAATGAATGACTGTATGAAGTTATTAGAACACTTTCATGTGAATTCTGTTGATGAATAAAGTGTGTAATGTTTATAGTAGAGTTACAATTCGATAGATAAATATTAATGATGTTGATATATTCCGTGACCTCTGACCTATGGACAGAGAAGAAAAGAACAGTGTGAAATCTTTCTAACAGTGTCAGAAATACTAGTCTGCTAAATAAAAATATAAATAAAATATATATAAAAAAATACATTATTTATACAGTTTTGATCATCTATTTTGGGGCTTGTCAACATTTTCCAACCCAGGGACCCCCAAATATAAAAGTTCTCTAAATCCTGACCATATCTGATAAATAGTCACATATGAATAAGGTTGTCTGATGTAGTAAAAAAAGATAAATATTTTTTAAAATGTTGTTTAAAACACGTGTCAAATTCGTAGCAATGTAATATTTGTATCATTTTCTAAAATAGATCTAATGACTGTAAAAAATTAATGTTGTGTAACCATCAAATAAATGGTATCAAAATACCTTTCTTGCACCTGTAATACACAATTTGAGTGTACACAAATTAATCATTCATTTGACACAAGGGGTCTTCATTCGGAGCCGTATGTCCGGGGGCGGGACATGCAAATTCTGTCTGCCGATTTCTCATTGGCCTTTTCTCAAGTTCAGAGGTACACAAGGCTCCCAGGAAGACCCCTTGTGTGACTTCATTCGACACAACGTCGAGTGAGTGACAGAAGGGGAACCTCAAATATTTGTGCATATATTGTATGTACATATTTAAATTCCACAAGTATGTCAGAAAATTAATGTTACATATATGAAACTGGCCATTTTTGTAGTATTTATATATATATTTTGCACATACTGTATTTTCAAATAGGGGACATTTTTTGTATCAGTAAAAAACCATACACAAACATATATTTTATTCATCTGTTGTGCATATCTGGACATTCATTACATTTCTAATATCTGCCATTAATATCAGTATAAAACATTATTGCATAATGCGTGACTAGTGTTGACCTAGTTTCTCAATTCACTTCCTTTGTCGTGCTCAGTAATGATGCTTTTCTGCTCGTATATCCAATCAGCCACATAAGAGGTTGCTGTTCTCAAATAGGGCTGAAACGATTAATCGACGTTATTGACAACGTCAACAATAAAAAAAAATTGTCTACAAAAATTTTCGTTGTCGAATTGTCGTTTGATCTCATTTAACATAACATGAGATCACATTAAACTGTAATGATGACTCGTGAGAGCAGAACTTCAGTTCACACCTGACTAATGAGAGGAAGAATTACACAATCACAGTCCAGATGCACTCTATACTTTACAAACAGCTTCAGCTGATGTAGATCTCAAAGTATGAGGGAATTATTATGCAAAAATACAAAATATGTAAATACAGAAGCACTCTGGTTGTGGAATATGTAGAGCCGGAGCTCTTTAAAGAAAACACCTCAGCATGACACCTTTAATGCAGTTATATTTAATGCGTTACATCTTTAATGCGGTTATATTTAATGCGTTACATCTTTAATGCAGTTATATTTAATGTGTTACATCTTTAATGCGGTTATATTTAATGCGTTACATCTTTAATGCGGTTATATTTAATGCGTTACATCTTTATTGCGGTTATATTTAATGCGTTACATCTTTAATGCAGTTATATTTAATGCGTTACATCTTTAATGCAGTTATATTTAATGCGTTACATCTTTAATGCGGTTATATTTACATCTTTACATCTTTAATGCAGTTATATTTAATGCGTTACATCTTTAATGCGGTCATATTTAATGCGTTACATCTTTAATGCAGTTATATTTAATGCGTTACATCTTTAATGCAGTTATACGCGTTACATCTTTAATGCGGTTATATTTAATGTGTTACATCTTTAATGCGGTTATATTTAATGCGTTACATCTTTAATGCGGTTATATTTAATGCGTTATATCTTTAATGCAGTTATAATTAATGCGTTACATCTTTAATGTGGTTATATTTAATGTGTTACATCTTTAATGCAGTTATATTTAATGCGTTATATCTTTAATGCAGTTATATTTAATGCGTTACAGCTTTAATGCAGTTATATTTAATGCGTTACATCTTTAATGTGGTTATATTTAATGCGTTACATAATGCAGTTATATTTAATGCGTTATATCTTTAATGCAGTTATAATTAATGCGTTACATCTTTAATGTGTTTATATTTAATGTGTTACATCTTTAATGCAGTTATTTTTAATGCGTTACATCTTTAATGCAGTTATATTTAATGCGTTACATCTTTAATGCAGTTATTTTTAATGCGTTACATCTTTAATGCAGTTATATTTAATGCGTTACATCTTTAATGCGGTTATATTTAATGCGTTACATCTTTAATGTGGTTATATTTAATGCGTTACATCTTTAATGCAGTTATATTTAATGCGTTATATCTTTAATGCAGTTATAATGAATGCGTTACATTGTTTTTGGCTTGTTTTTCAATATATTATCTAAATTTCTCTTAAAACAATGTTCCTTTATTTTAGCAGCTATACTGCAGAAGAAAAAATTGTTATCTGAGAATGTTGATGTTTTAAGTCAGGACACAAGATGAATAATCAGTTAAGAGTTAATGATTAATCGTTGCAATAATCGCCGAATAGTCTAATAATTGTAATCTAATTGTTAGATTAGTTGATTATTAAAATAATTATTAGTTGCAGCCCTACTCTCAACAATACATTTGAAATAAAACTATAGAGCAAATTAACCACCTTTAGAAATGTATTGTATATAGAATATTTTTTATTAAAATCAAAGACATTTCTGTGTTTTATACAGTATATCAGTTCAAGGATCTTTATCGACCTCCGATTAAACACTGACTCTGTTACTTTTACTTTGTCTGTTTTGCTCAAAAGAAATCAATCACTTCAGAATAGATCAGTACGTTCTAAAATGTGTTTCTCAGGTTTTGTCGGACGTATATGGATAAGATATGCTTTATGTAAGTGTACTTTGAGCTGTCAGGAAACCCGAACTCTAAAGTTCACTATAGACTTATTATCAGTAAACACTGAATTATATAAAGACACAGCTGTTGATACTCCATAAACTCTGCTTTTACTTACAATTTATGAAACTATTGCAGACAGGTGAGTGTTCAGAGGAGTCATGAATATTTGAAACATCACGATTTCAGGTTAAAATTTGGCCCAGAGCAGAAAATGAGGATGACGTTTATAGATTGTGTTTGGTTCTGGGTCAGTTCTAGCAATGCATTTGTGATATATTCCTGCAGTAGAAGTCATGTACAACGTATATGAGGTGTTGATGTGTCAGTATGATGGTAAGTGACTAACGGGGGTCGATCAGGATCAAACACACTTGATCTTTGATAGTGAGCACTGAGATGGGTGTTTCCAAAGAGATTACATGCCTCAGCGTGAAGGAATGCACTGCCTCTTATTCACATGACAGACACACACACATATACTGCAGACCTTTATACACACACACACACACACACACACGTTGGTCTACCTATCATTATTAGGACTTTTCATAGACATAATGATTTTTATACTGTACAAACTATATATTCTATCCCCTAAACCCAACACAACCCTAAACACAACACAACCCCTAAACCCAACACAACCCCTAAACCCAACACAACCCCTAAACCTAACACAACCCTTAAACCTAACACACCCCCTAAACCCAACACAACCCCTAAACCCAACACCACCCCTACACCCAACACAACCCCTACACCCAACACAACCCCTAAACCCAACACAACCCCTAAACGTAACACAACCCCTAAACCCAACACCACCCCTACACCCAACACAACCCCTAAACCTATCACAACCCCTAAACCCAACACATCCCCTAAAACCAACACAATCCCTAAACCCAACACAACCCCTAAACCCAACACAACCCCTAAACCTAACACATCCCCTAAACCTAACACAACCCCTAAACCCAACACACCCCTAAACCTAACACAAGCCCTAAACCCAACACAAACCCTAACCCTAAAACAACCCCTAAACCCAACACAACCCCTAAACCCAACACAACCCCAAACCAAACCCCTAACCCTAACACAACCCCTAACCCTAACACAACCCCTAACCCTAACACAACCCCTAAACCTAACACACCCCCTAAACCTAACACAACCCCTAAAACCAACACAACCCCTAACCAAACCCCTAAACCTAACACAACCCCCTAAACATAACACAACCCCTAAACCCAACACAACCCCTAAACCCAACACAACCCCTAAACCTAAGACATCCCCTAAACCCAACACGACCCCTAAACCCAACACAACCCCTAAACCCAACACAACACCACATATGAATAGTGTTATTTCATAGTGTATAGTGTAAAGTATAGTGTTAGTTCATAGTGTATAGTGTAAATGAACAGTGTTAGTTCATAGTCTATAGTGTACATGCACCGTGTTAGTTCATAGTGTATAGTATAAATGCACAGTGTTAGTTCATAGTGTATAGTGTAAAGCACAGTGTTAGTTCATAGTGTATAGTTTAAATGCATAGTGTTAGTTCATAGTGTATAGTGTAAATGCATAGTGTTAGTTCATAGTGTATAGTGTTAGTTCATAGTGTATAGTTTAAATGCACAGTGTTAGTTCATAGTGTATAGTGTAAATGCATAGTGTTAGTTCATAGTGTATAGTGTTAGTTCATAGTTTATAGTTTAAATGCACAGTGTTAGTTCATAGTGTATAGTGTAAATGCATAGTGTTAGTTCATAGTGTATAGTGTAAAGCATAGTGTTAGTTCATAGTGTATAGTGTAAATGCACAGTGTTAGTTCATAGTGTATAGTGTAAATACACAGTGTTAGTTTATAGTGTATAGTGTAAAGCATAGTGTTAGTTCATAGTGTATAGTGTTAGTTCATAGTGTATAGTGTAAATGCATAGTGTTAGTTCATAGTGTATACTGTAAAGCATAGTGTTAGTTCATAGTGTAAATCATAGTGTTAGTTCATAGTGTATAGTGTAAAGCATAGTGTTAGTTCATAGTGTATAGTGTAAATGCATAGTGTTAGTTCATAGTGTATAGTATAAAGCATAGTGTTAGTTCATAGTGTATAGTGTAAATGCATAGTGTTAGTTCATAGTGTATAGTGTTAGTTCATAGTGTATAGTGTAAATGCACAGTGTTAGTTCATAGTGTATAGTGTAAAGCATAGTGTTAGTTCATAGTGTATAGTGTAAATGCATAGTGTTAGTTCATAGTGTATAGTGTACATGCACAGTGTTAGTTCATAGTGTATAGTGTAAAGCATAGTGTATAGTGTAAAGCATAGTGTTAGTTCATAGTGTATAGTGTAAATGCATAGTGTTACTTCATAGTGTATAGTGTACATGCACAGTGTTAGTTCATAGTGTATAGTGTAAATGCATAGTGTTAGTTCATAGTGTATAGTGTACATGCACAGTGTTAGTTCATAGTGTATAGTGTAAAGCATAGTGTATAGTGTAAATGCATAGTGTTAGTTCATAGTGTATAGTGTACATGCACAGTGTTAGTTCATAGTGTATAGTGTAAAGCATAGTGTATAGTGTACATGCATAGTGTTAGTTCATAGTGTATAGTGTAAAGCATAGTGTATAGTGTACATGCATAGTGTTAGTTCATAGTTAAATGGAAAATATTATGTCAACACTTTTAGCGAATTTTAGCAATAATTTGTGTTTCCATCAGTTATAACTTTTTTTTGAAAAATCGTTGGATGTAATTTTTTGTTATTGTCAATCGGAATGGTCCGATATTCGTCTTAAATCTGAGAACGGCTGATCAAGCCTAGATTTAGGGCTGATCTTTTTTGCAGCATGTAGGCAATCACACATATCCTGCTCCTCTAGTGGTTCCCAAAGTAGTTCAAGTACTGAACAAGCGCTCATTCTTTAGAGTCTAAAGAATGAGCGCTTGTTCAGTACTTGAAATATGACAGAGTGGCCTTTGGAAGTTGAGTTGCTGACTATTCTAAGCATTCACAAATTTAATCTTTATAAATATTAAGCTGCCCATTTTCTAGAATCAATACGGTAGTTATTCACTGTGAGCACAGAGAGGATAAAGAGACGTTCTAAAATATAATCAAATAAAAATGCTTCTACAAACGGGAGTCGTGATAATCAGATGTTGTGTTGAGCTCTAGAGACTGAGCGATCATGAGCACTTTCAGCTCTTTCACTCTCCCTTTAACATCAAACATGTGCGCTCTCCAGGTTCTGTCAATATCTCATCAGTCACTCATCGCAGCGCTATTCCCAATTTAAATCAGACTGATGTTGGTCACAATGCCACTAATAACAGATGGAACTGTTTAACCTTTAATAACGGCACTGTGTCTTCACACATTTGCTTAATAATTCGTGATTTGTATTGCAATAGTAAACAAATCACAAATATTAATGATTCCTCACAGGAGCACTTTTTATTTTTGAACGTATCTCTGCTGTGTGTGATGCTCTCATGGTTTTTACTGGTTGCCAGTATGTCACAATGACCTTTTGATATTGACAACAGAAATATTCATAAATGTTTCACAATTAATGTCATTTGAGTGTAATTTTGGTAAAACTTGATAAAAAAAATTCATTTAACATGAGTTAATCATGAAAAAACAATGAACAATATATTTTTACAGCATTTATGAATCATAATGTTAGTTAATAAAAAGGTTTCATTTAACATGAGTTAATGTATTAGGTTTCATGAAAAAACAATATATTTGTACAGTAGAAGTGTGGCAAAGGGCACTTTAAAAATAATTGGTATCGGCTGATATTAATGTTAAAAAAATAGGAGATCGTTTCGGTAAAAAGTTGTAAAAGATCAAATAAACATATTTTTGAACTCTTTCATTCTTTCTTGTCTGTTGCTTAAACAATGAAAAAATAGGCACTCGGTATCGGCCATAAAAAATCATAATAAGTACATCCCTACATAAAAGTAATCCATGTGACTCCAGTGGTTCAATCCATGTATTCTGAAGTGATATATATATATATATATATTAGGTGTGGGTGAGAAGATATATTTCAATATTTTCAATATAGATCAATATTTAACTACTTTTTTATTCTTTTTATTCTAAAACTCCACTTTAATATTCTTAATTTGTTTTTGGTGATTCACTTATGAAGACATAATCGTTGTACCATAAATCATATTCACACACACACACACACACACACACACACACACACACACACACACACACTTTATGTACTTCATATAATTAGTGTGTGTGTGTGTGTGTGTGTGTGTGTGTGTGTATAGAGTTCATTCAGGTGGGAGGACAGACAACACTTGCATGTGAACACACCAGTTTGAACTTGAATGACATCTGTTAACAGACGCTGACATATGATTGGGCGAGAGCAGGAAGTGTTGTGCTGCTAAAGGAGCCACATGTTTGCATAGTTACTCTCATTTGTACAGAGAATGTGTGTGTGTGTGTGTGTGTGTCTGCATTCATATTTATATTTATAGTTATGTTTCTGGCAGGCTTATGTTCTCAAAATCTGCAGATTTTTTTTTTGCTCTGTTGTTTCAGGTTCAAAATCGGCAGAATTCTGTGGAATGGATTTAAACTTGTTTATATGTGTTCTTTCTTTATTGATAGATTAAAGCACAATCTAACTACTTCAATATTTAATAAATGTGCAGAACTGTGTGAGTGACAGACGTTTCAATCCTGCAGAAGTATGCCATTCTACTTCACAAATCAAGAAGTGTACGGAAGGATTGACCACCACTAGTTTTCATCTTGACCGCAGGCGACAGAATCCCACGTGCACACACACAACAGAATGTGAGAGAGTGAGGTGTGTGTACAGGGTTGTCTGCGGTCTGATGGAGGTGTTGTCCTCCTCAAGAATCACATGAACTCTCTTGATCTTTCATCTTCTCAGGAATGTTCTCCGTGTGCATGTGTTGCTTTGTTTTTATTTGTGGACATGAAGGCATCTTATTCCCGAGATCTGTGTTCAGATGTGAGGTGCGGTCGATGTGACATGCCTTCACGTGTGTGTTTTGCATTAGTAGAGGACTCAAACAGTTCTAGATTGTGAATTTTAGTTGGTTCAGTGTGGCTGTGATGTTTGATGAATTCGGTATCAACGAGCAGTGACTTGAATGCTTTTGTGTTCAAGCAGTCTTTAGGAAAGCAAGAACAGAATGAGGCTCTTATTGAGATGTTTTGTCTTAAAGTTTGAAAGTATTCAGACTAAAATGCTGTTACGCTGTGAGGATCTGATTGTTTGTATTCTGTAATTTTGTAATATATATATATATATATATATATATATATATATATATATATATATATATATATATATATATGTTAGTCAAAGATTGTTGCACCAAAACCCAAATTGATTTTTTCACATCTATTTTCCACCTCCTCTCTGAACTGTTTAGTAGTTTATAAAAACCTGGCATGGAAAAAGAGTATGCCGTTTGAAATGGAAAAAATAAGGTAAATAATCATTCAAAAAAATTATTATCTAGTTCCAAATATTGTCCTATGACATTATTGATAATTGACCCTTCGCTAAGCCCCGCCTTAATGGTGCTTCTGTCCTATCCTGTCTTAGCAATTGCTGCCCTGCCGCCATTACTCTGACACGCGTTTGCTACTTTCTATAAACAGCCTAAGGGAGTAATGTGTGTTTGAGTCATTTTAAGCAGGATTTTATCAAAATAATCCTAAAAATGTAAAACGTTGTTGTTGGGTCATTTGCAATAGTGACACGAGTTACCCAGAGAGGATACCCGCAGTGTTTTTCTTTCTTTTTTTATAATATGTCAATTGATCTAGAAAAGAGCATGTTATGGATTCAATTGTATCAGCCCTCATTCCCAAATGAACATATAACAATACGTCTGCAACGACACGGTAAATGAAAGCTGATCGTTATAGTTGGAAATGATAATTAATGAATGTATTGATTCAAGTCATAGTAAAAGCGATAGTAAATAGTTCACAGCATCATAGTGTGTTGTGAGATGTTATAAACAGCTCTGTTCACTTATGCTAATGTTATTAGATGTGTAATGTAAAAGTTTTTCAAGTGACTGTAATAAATGTTTGCCTTGATTTTGATTCATAGTCTCCTCAGTTTTTAATCAAATTACTGTGCAATTTAACAAATTCTTAAAAAATAAATATGCATTACGATGTCACTCTTCAAACCAGCCCATGTAAAAATATTATCCATTTCGTTTATGAGAATATTTCGCCCAAAACTCATCGTTCACGGCAATCTCCCATCCATTCCAATGGGGAGTTCTGCAGAGCTTGACAGAGTGAGCAACCGTAACCGAGAGGGGCGGAGCTTAGCGAAGGGTCAGTTGAAAGAACGCTACTGTAGGCTGTTAATTATACAAAGAGCTTTCATGTGCCAGAGTGTTGCTATATATCACGTTTATCTCAAGAGAGTGGAGGAGGAAGAGAGGGTGTGCTTGTGCTTTTTTATTGTTTTATTATTGTTACTACAACATGTGATACAATGTCATTTCATTTCACATGTTATTATTCAGAAAACAAGTGGTAAATGTTTATCACGCACACTCACTGACTGGTCTGATTAGCTCAGAGTTCCTCGTATCTTTCCCTCATAAAAGCTGATCCTCATCTGTTTGATTGCATGACTCCAACAAGAACTCAATTCAAGTAGAGTAGAATTCAAAAAGAACCAAAATATTAGAAGTATTGCTTTCAAAAGCACAGACACCATGATATCGTCTTCCCTCATTCTAAACCTCCTCGACAGGTCTCCACAGCGCCCTCAATTGTAACTGTGAGATTTGGTGGAGATTCAGAGAGAAATTACAGTGTAATTCAGTGCTGCTCACGGCAGGAAAATGAGTTCCATACTCCAGTAATCGATTACTCGTGCACATCCCTCGTTTAAGCTCATCCTCTGCAAATCATGGGGAAAAGTTTGTATTGATAACATCAGTTCTCTCGAAAGTTGAAATAAACTTGCCACACAGAGACAATATTTGACTCAAACGTTTTATTTGCTACAGCAGTTTTCTAAGCTATTAATGATGGCTGTGAATTATTGTCAAGGGAACAGTGTCAGTGGTGTGTATATTTGTGTAGAGTTTTCTAAATGGACACATACGAGACTTGCTGCACCCTTCTGAGTACACACTTACAAGTGTCATGCCCTTCAGAGTGAGTAGGGCACAGTGATGATAGTATAAATGCAGCTGTACGGTGACCCTCAGAAAAGAAAAAGGTGATCTCTGAGCCCATCAAAGAGCTCACAGTTTTGCAGGAAATTGATGTCTGAGGAGGGAACAGATCGTCTTATCCACGCAAATCCCCATAAGCACACACAGACACACACACAAACAGACACACACAAACACACACACACAAACAGACACACACACACACACACACACACTGGTGTTGAACATGTGTCCTCAGTCAGCATGTGTTCAGTCATTTTAGTCTGAGGACAGGTGCATGATGGGAATTAGAGTTCAGACAGGACCAAAATGGGGAGTGAATGGGGTCGTTCTTCTACTACTTCAAGTATTTGAGGGTGAACGAGGGAGACTCTGTTTGCCAGCTGGCCTCAGTGAAGCATGCAAGCTAGGACTGACACCAACAGGACAGTTGCCTGACAATTTGTCATTTTTGTTCATGTCATTCGTTAAAAAATCACTTATTCACATTGAACTTTAATACATCAATAAAATGTTTTTCTTTGAAAGAAATATTGCACAGCGGTAGAATGACATGAATAAAATTATTAGAAATATATGTTTTCAAAAAAATACTTCACATATATACATTTATACTATTTCTGTTTGTTCTCTTTAGTTACATTTTTTTCTCCCCATATTCTCATTACCATTATGTAATAATATATTTTACTGTAATAAAGTAAGCCACGTGACACAACAACATGACACTGATTTCAGTAAAATGCTCCTATGGGCACAGCGCCAACAAAAGTGCCTCTGATAAGAAACCTCTTTAAGTTTTTTGATTGAAACATGTTTGTTTGTAAAGAGTAATGTCTCTAGTTTGGTTTGATATGTCGCTTTAATGAATCTGTTCATTTTTCACGTGTCAGCGCGCTGATAAACATGAAGTCCACATATGTGGAAAATGAGACATTATTCCCTCAAAAGTTCAAAAACATGAATATTTTTAACACAATTTCACTTCATTTGAATATAAATGTTGTTATATTTGATCACTGTACAATACCCTTCTATTCATTAACATTAATAAATGCATTCTTATATATTTCATGTGCATTTTCACATTGACAATAAATGTATTCATGCAAAAGATGAAAAATGTGTCTTTCAGAGGCTTTATATGGAGTTAGGATGAAAATAAGGTGCATTTCTAACTGTTCTGAGATCAGTGTAGACAGACAGCACACTGGAGGTTAAGTCATTCACTAAATAGGGATCAAGGGAGCATCCTATAGCTCTCTATGCAGTTAAGTGCGTTCACTCCTAAAATCTGATGAAAAGTTCAGTTTCAGACTGCAGATGATGTTTGGATCACTCAACATGTTTGACACACATGAGACAATAATAATCAGTACATAGATTCACAATTTATAATGGATCATTTTATTTGAATATGGTCGGCAGTGATTGGATGATGCATTACTTTTAATCAGAATTATTCATTCATCTTTATAGAAAATCAGCTGTAATATCTATAACATCTTAATAACATGAATAATCAACACTACTGGACACATAATAAAATCAGATTTTCTTTAGCTTGATATTACTTCAGGATAAGAATGCCACTTCAGCCACCCCCTCTGTCACTCCTTCTTCCCACGGGATTGAGGACGACCCAGCTGGCGATGAAGGCGATATGGGGATGACGACGGGCTCAGTTCCGCCGGGTAAATCCCCACGAACCACCCGCCCCCGACGCACTCGCTCGCTTCTGTCCATGCACGGGATGAGTGCGACCCCCAGGTGGATATGGCGGTTGCGATCCATCTGTGCCCCGAGAACGCCGCCACCTGGCGGGACCGCCCGGTACTCCCCTCCAAGGCCTGTAGGACAATGTCATCACTGACCTCTAAAGCCTACAGCGCCACTGGACAGGCCGCCTCCACTCTGCATGTCATGGCTCTCCTGCAGGTCCAGCAAGCTAAGGCACTTAAAGATCTGCACCTGGGTAGTCCCGATGTGCTGCAGGAACTGCACTCTGCCACGTCCTCAATCTCAGAGCCACGAAGGTCACAGCGCAGGCACTCGGGCAGGCGATGGCCACCCTCGTGGTCCAGGAACGCCACCTCTGGCTGAACATGGTCGAGATGTGCAACGTTGAAAAGGCAAAGTTTCTCAACGCCCCCATCTCCCAGCTCGGCCTCTTCGGCGTCACCGTCTACGACTTCGCCCAGCAGTTCTCGGCTTTGAAGTAGCAGACGGAGGTGATATCTCATATCATGCCACGGCGCCACCTAACCAGCACGCCCCGTGCCCTGCCTGCCCGCTGAGGGTGTCCCCCTGCGACTAAACGATAAGCAGCTCTGCATCCTGGGCCCAGCTCTCAGCCCCAGCATCAAGCAGCTTGCAGGCAGCGTACGGTCCCCGTCTCCAGGACCCCTTCCCGGACCAGAAAAGCTCTGAAGCGCTCCTGAGACAGGCCTCTGGTCCGCAGAAAGCAGAGGTCTGTCCAAGGGTTGAGAGTCTGATGGCAGGAAGTGGTGATTGTAACACGGTATATGCCGTGGCGTCATGCCTATCTCGGGACTCGAGTCGGTAGCCAGTGCTGAAGCGGTCTCATATGCACCAACCCGAGCAGCGCGACCGCGCTGAGGATGCCATATGGCCCAGGAGTCTCTGGAATTGTTTAAGAGGAACCGCTGTGCCGGGCTCGAAGAGAGCGAGGCACCTGAGCACTGACTGCGTGCACTCGTTGGTGAGCCGTGCTGACATTGATACTCTTTCTAACTCCATGCCGAACAAAGAGATGCTCTGAACCGGGTCGAGCTTGCTCTTTTCCAAGTTGACCTGAAGCCCTAGGTCTTACAGGGTCCCTAGGCCCTAGGGGGGACTCTACAGGCCTGTCCCGGTTGCCGTGCCTGTAGAGTCCCCCCTTATTAGGCTGGACCTACCACCGCGCCATGTCCCACATCCGGCTTCACAACCCTCGTGGTGTATTTGCCACACATTACCTCCCCCTACACTGAGCAGGGTGTGGCCTCCGCAGGGTCTTTCCCTCCTGAAAGAATAGGAAATTAGCGGACTCCCCAGACGCAGCTCCCTCGCCTCTGGCCCTGCACTGCAGCCCCGGCACGCCAGCGCTGACGAGCTCTGAAGCTCTCTCTAGGCCTCTTCCTTAGTCTCTAACCCGCCTCCTGCCGTCTTCTCTCAGCACCCAAGCCTCGAGATGCTCTTCTGCCTCCCGACGTGCTATTTCCTCCTCCCCCTGGGGAAAGACTGCCTTCCCCGACTTAACATAGGCCCCAGCCACTTCACGTCCTATGTGAGAGACATAGTGTGAGAGAAGGCCTTGGCTGCTGGGCTTGCTCCCATGCTAGTCATGTAGCACCTGTTTCCCCCCACAGGGGTGCGGGAAACCTAAGGTCTATATGCAAAATCTCTTTGGGCGCATTGGGGAGGGCTACGTGCAGCCGGTACGGGTGCCTCTAGCACGTAATAGCCTGCTTTGCACCTGTTTCAACAGTTGACGTAACACGGTCAGTGCGTGCCGCTTTTATATGGGACCCCTTGTGTCACTTCATTCGACACAATGCTGAGTGAGTTCCCCAGAAGCGGAACGTCATGGTTACTGTTGTAACCTCTGTTCCCCGAGGGAGGGAACAAGACGTTGTGTCCCTTCTGCCTCAGCTCTAGACCTAGCACTGTAAATGGCCGTACCTTATTTTTGGCTCCTCAGTGCAAAATCCTGTCTGGCATTCACTGCCCCGCTTCCCTTTATACACGTATGTCCGGGGCGGGGCATGCAAATTTTGTCTGCCGACTTGACATTGGTCTTTTCTTAGGTTCAGAGGTATGTTCGCCATCCCAGGAAGACCCCTTGTGTCACTTCATTCAACACAATGTCTTACAACAGTAACCATGACATTGTAATTTCTACAACCCCAATTCCAAAAAAGTTGGGACAGTATGAAAAATGCTAATAAGAACAAAAAGGAGTGATTTGTAAATTATATTCACCCTTTGCTATATTGACAGTATTACAACTAATCAATTTAAAAATGTCGATTTTTCTGAGCTTGGTCTCATCTTAGATGGAAAGTATAACAGTGGAGCTGTGTTATTTGGTCTGAAGAATCCATATTTCAGCCTTTGTTTTCTCAGAGGAAAAGTTCCAACCAGGCCGTTATTAGCGTCAGGTCCAAAAGCCAGTGTCTGTATGTGCTAGAGGTGTGTCAGTCCCCATGGCATGAGTAACTCGCACATCTGTGAGAACACCATGAATGTAGACAATTTTGTACAAATTTTCCAGCTGGACAACTTCAAACCACAAACTGCCTGGATTTTAAGCGCATGACTGTGTAAGCAGAGAGTGCGGGTGCTAGATTGGCCTGCCCGCAGACCTGACCCGACCGAAGAAATGGGGATGTTTCACAGTGGTAAACACTCGACTGTCCCAACATTTTTGGAGCATGTTGCAATCACCTGATTTGAAATTACTGTACATTTAAAAACAATGAAATTCATAGGTTAAAACTTCATAATATGTGTAGTTGTAGAGCTTTCAATATAGCAAAGTGTGAATTTAATTTACAAATCACACATTTTTATATCTATTGGCATTTTTCATACTGTCCCAACTTTTTGTGAATTGGGGTTGTACTTAAAAGTTGAACATGTTAACATTAATTAATGCATTCTGAACTAACCGGTAACATATTTCAGTAAGTTAACTTTAACCAAGATAACTAGCATTGTTCATGGTTAGGTCATGATACCAAATGCATTAACTTATGATCTTAAATAGAACCTTCTTTTGAAGAGTTACCGAAAGAGCTCTAGCTAGTAATGATATTGTGATTTTTATGAGAGTGATGACAATGTGCTGTAATGAAAATAAATAATCTTATGATGTCAAAAATCTCAGGGGTCTAAAAAAAAGGCCTAATTTTCTTCTTTTTTTTCTTCAGATTTTGGGGTGAAATACTACCTGTACATGTTTTCATTAGTTTCTAAAATTAATTTCTCAGAAATCATGTGTTTTCTGTGAAATCATGTCATTCACAAGACTTCAAAATAATAAATATATAAGAACAGGTGCCTGAATGACATGTTTATGAAAGGTTTGTAACTGTGGTATTTATTTAAGTATCATGTAAATATCATGGTAGATCAGTCATGGTGCTATTAATGCCATCTGATAGCATCACTGTGCCATATTACCACAGTAGTGTTTTGAAGGGCAGTCATATAGAGGAGTGTTATTTTTGCATTGAACTCATTGAATTTGCAGTTTTCCATTGGCAGCAAAAATGAAACATAGCATTATTTATATATATGTCCAGATGTCCAGAAGTGTTACAGAAACACTTGACTATGTTTAAATAATGACGCTAGCCATTTCTACTTCTCTGTTAAAGCTGTCTGCTTAAGCAATAATCGATGCCTGCGGTCCTTATAGCACGCCCTCACATCACCATCACCCTATGGAACCCCAGATCTCAGCAGTGCTCCACAAACACACTCGTCTCTGTTGCTTTGAGTAGTGGTCGACCGATATATCGCCGAGGCCGATATATTGGCCGATATTTGGAATTTTTTTAGATATCGGCATCGGCCGATAAATATTTCCGTTTGGCCGATATATTTCAAAACAGTTTGTGACAGTGCATTAGCGCTTTTTTCCACTGGCGCGAGCAGAGCGAGCATGAATGAACTGAATATGCTCGCTCTGCTCCGCCCAGCACTGAAAGACAAGCCACTCAGAAGTGAAGCAGACATCTGACAGACACAGTAAATGACCAATCAGCATTCGCCTTCTAACCTGATGCTACAAAAACACTCCGGCGTGCAGCGAAGTCTATTCAAACAGTACCGTGATATGTCAGATCCGCAGCCCAGCGGTAGCTCCAGTGGGGGTCACAGATGTGATATAAACGAATTCAAACAAAACTGAAAACATTTAACAAACAGTCAAAAATCCTGTGACTGGCTGTTCCTCAGATGCGCGCGCTGTTCTCGGTTACGTTTAAACTAGACGCTGTTTTCCCACGGACTGAAAAGCTGGATCGCGTGCACTACAGATCAGTGATCGCGTCAGGTGGATGAGAAGAGAACACTGTATGGTAGGTAATAATACGTTTGAAAAAATATTCCTTAATCTGAATTAAGTTATTCACTATCTCTATCTGCTGTATTTAATTATCCATGATTGGCGTAATATTGTGTGTAGTATAACTTTTCATATGTTCCGCTCGGATTTGATGCTAATCGAGCATGCAAATACATGCAAGTAACAAACAAGCAAAACTAAACGGACATAAATCATTATTATTTAAATATACTTAAAGTAAAACAACCTGTTTAAACTAAATAGTGTAAATAAACTATGTGAGATGTATATTTAACTATGTATTGTACATAAAATGTATGGAATTGCACATACTATTTTGTCATTAATTTATGAATATTGTTTAGATTGGTTAATTAATGATGAATGTTATTTGTAACCTGCAGTAAGCAGCAGTAATTGTTTATGAGACTGAAAAATCAAATTACCCATAACAGTTTAATCTAAAATGTTTTTTTTTGTGTGTGTGTTTTCATTCTGCTAGATGGCTAAATTTTTAAGCAGACAAGAAGCTGCACTAAAACTTTATTTATTGAAGTGTTACCTTACCTCATTTGTTTACATTTTAATAACTTAATTAGTAAATAATATTTATGCAATATAGTTTTTGCAATTAAAAATATGTACAATAAATGTTCATTTAGTTTCACCAATATTCTTTGTCTCTCATTTACTGTATTCACATGTATTGTATCGGCCTCATATCGGCCAATCGGCCAGATTGCTTTCTCAATATCGGCATCGGCCATTAAAAATCCCATATCGGTCGACCACTAGCTTTGAGTGAATTCATGGGAAATAAACAACCTGGTCTCATAGAGTGAATATTACGTTTTTGGAAACTGACTTTTACTTTCTGCTTTCTACGTTTTGCTGCAGTTTCCTGGTGAAATGAACACTAGAGGCTCGTTTGAGTACAATGGATGATTATGACTTTATAAAAACATGTTTTTCACTCTATTACTCACCCCCACGCTGCAGTATGTTAGGATATCAAGACACTTTTACATTAATGCATGATTTGATAAGCGATACATTTTAATACTTGTATTACAGACCCGCCTACAGATACACACTTATTTCTATGTCTTTAGCTTGCTTGAAAGCTTACCTAATAGAGCGTTGGACTTTGGACTTGATAATCGCAGTTCGAGTTTAGCCTAAGATGCACAAATGTGGAAGTGGCATAGAAGCTAAATTAAACATTGCTTCAGTAAATGTGTTTATTTATGTATTTTCACTGTGACTTTGCATTTTAAATCACTATCGGTTATGGTTAGGTGTTGTTCAGGGTAAGGATGTCTGTTTTGTTCAATTCTCATTTATCTTTTCAGACACTATTGGTTAGGTTTAGGGTAAATATCTAAAATTCACCTTAAAAACCTTGTCTGATTACAACCTCATTGCATTCGGTTTTGGCTCCCCCCTCTGGACGTTTCAATTGAAAGTGCAGTCAAAAGTGTAACGAAGTGCGTAATTTCAGTTTTGCAAAAATGCTGCAATGCTCATGTAAATTTCATGAGACCAGACTGAAAATAAATGCCGAAACGGGTTTGAAAAAGGTTTGGCAACATAATTGGCCTACTTTAATTTACAATGACATCAAATTCAAGAGATGGCCGCTCAAATGAATCGTTGAATAAGACAGTATAAACTGGTTCATGGAAATGATTCAAACGTATGGACACATTATTTTTGCTACTTGTGTGTAAGTCAGAGATGCTATTAAAACATGAAATTAAAATGAAATCATCATGAAATTCATGCTGTTGCTGATTTTTTTTATATTGACAGTAAGATCGTCCCAGTTATATTGGGAATATTTGATATATTTCCCAAAATAACATCAATTAAGCACTGCATTTAAATCATTTATTTGTTTTTAAAAGCAGATCACTTCCATCTGTGAATATTTAATGATGATGTTAGCTTAGTCTTCTACCCAGTAGTGTGGGGTCTATTTTAATGAGGACTCTATGACTGTTGATTTTCAGGTTGGTTGTTTATTGCCTTTAGTTTGTCATAAGTGGACGTACAGCTTGTTGACACAGTACTGTTTGAATCTGTTCGTCCCAGATGATGTTTGACTTTCATCTCGTAAAGAAATGCCTTGGGTCCACAAACACACACACACACTGCAAGGTGCTATATAATCTAATAGTGAGATAAGTGTGTGTGTGTGTGTGTGTGTGTGTGACAGCTCTCCCATAGGGCCTGTCTCTGCCCCGCTAACACACTTAAGCTGGCTTTACCAACCAAAATCTGATTAATACCCCCTCCCGTTTGCTCCCAGCGCTCGTAATGAGAAGTAAACGAGCCCAGACCCAGACCTGAACCCACAGATTAAGAAAATCAAGTGATTCCACACAGAAAGGGAGACCGTGTCTTTCAGGCAGGAGGAGTTACAGAACGTTTGTTGGTTGTCAGAACATTAGGAACGTAACCACCTCTTGAACCTACAGAGAGACAGACTGTGTTCCAATACCTAGTGAGCTGCCTTGCTGCCTACATAGACAGCTGCCGTCTAAGTTAGCATCCTAACTGACATGGAGCCTCAGAAGTGAGTCATTTGAAATGCTTTACAAAGACCACAAATACATCCTCACATCAAGTGTACGAGTTGATGACTCGCAATTGATTCCAATAGAGTTTGACATTAGCATGTTGCTAAACTAATGATGTGCTATTCTAAACATGCTCTAAACATGTTTACACATGCTTTTGTGTTCATCTGCGCTGTTTTTCTTTTATGGATCAGTGGTACTGACACACGCTGTACGGAGCTCTTTGACTGTTGCGCTGGCTGAATCTCACTTTTTTCTTTCTGCACCTGGTGCAGGATTGCCTCATTTTTAGATGCTGAGTAAAGTTAAAACTACTTTTTATAAACGCATCTTGAAACACCTGGATTGTTTCGTTGTGCTCTGAAGAAGAGTACTTTATGTGACTGTTTCACCATTAAACATGACTCCAGTTTGTTTTTCACCGAGCAACGTTTAAGCCCTTGATAAATGGTAAGACGGTGTTTTCCCCTTGTGCTCTGGTGTGCACAATAATTTGGCAAGTTCAGTGTAATTTCATTTTAAAGCACCTCGAAGAGGCTGTTTAACCGCAGCAGTGTAACTCCACGCTCATGACAATACTTGCGTTTGCATGTGAAGCTGCCCTGGTTATTTTTGTTTGACTTCAGTGCAAGATTTTTTTCATTTGATGATCTATGTATTGTGCTACTTAGACTCATAGCTCGCTGTGCATTTTATTTGCTGCTGTTTTGAGTAGTGTTTCAGGAAATTCCATTATAATAAACATCCTTTAATCCTGTGTCCCGACTCCAGATGAAAAATCGATTAAAGGGTTAGTTCACCCAAAAATGAAAATCCCCTCATGATTTACTTACCTTTAAGCAATCCCAGATGTGTAGGACTTTCCTTCTTCAGCAGAACCAAAAGGAAGATTTTTATAAGCACATTTCAGCTCTGTTTGTCCATAAAATGCAACCAAATGTGTGCCATCGGTCTGCTGGATGTTTGACGGTCCAAAAGTCATATTTAGGCTGCATAAAAGTGATCCGCACGACTCCAGTCGACCAATTAATGTCTTCTGAAACAAATCAATAGATTGGTGTAAGAAACAGATTGATAATTCAAAAGTTTTTAACTTTAAATCGTTGCTTTCGTTCAGCGCTGTATTTCTGTTTGATATGAACCAACTCTCGCATGATGTTTTCCTCTGTTGGAACTGTTCACACTTCAGACTTCTCGCGTTAACACGTCATTGTGCTTACATCACGACACCAACATGATGCGTTGACTGCTGGCAGGAAGTCCAGTTTTAATCATCTATTTATTTTTCACACAAACGTATCGATTCGGTTCAGAAGACATTCATTGATCAACGTGTGGATTAATTTTATGCTGCCTAAATATGCCTTTTGCACCGTCAAACGTCCAGCAGACTGATGGTACCCATTTGCTTGCGTTTTATGGACAAACTGAGCTGAAATGGGCAAAATGATGAGAGAATTACAATTTTTAGGTGAACTAAACCTTTAACCATTCATGAAAACTTGTGGTAAACTGAATGTTAAAAATGGTAACCGTGCACATCCCAGTACCGACACTGTTGGACATTGTGAGGAGACAAACAACCTAAACAACCTAGTGAGAGTGTGAAATGTTTTAATAAGACTTTCTAGAAATCCACAGTGCTTTTACAGTGCAGTACCTTTTGGAACAGCCTTCACAATGATGTCTAGAGAGTGAGCTCACTGGTTTTGGAACAGAGAGACAGACAGCAGAGGGGTTTGTTGTAGTTAATGAGCAGTAATGTGGTTTGTTATATAAGTGTTCTGTGTGTAATTCATCTGACTGTCTGTCTTCTGTCTGTCTGTCACTTAAAGTTAATTCAACTGTCTACATGTTTATAGTTAACTACAGCATACTGCTCACTGTTTCACATACTATTTAATAAAAAGTATGCAGTATACAGAGTAAACTGTGCATTAAGCAGTACACTAGAATTCTATTCGAAACAGTCTGTTTTATTCAGCCATACAAGAAAACCTCAGAACAAATGTTGTTCTTTAATGTCCTTGTACAACAGATGTTTTGTCCAATGGAGTGTGTGTGTGCATGCGTGCGTGTGTGCGTGTTGAAATGTCAGTTGTCTGATTTTCATCTCCGATGTCGTTTTCTTGTTCTTTCTCTGTCCAAATCTGAGTCAACATTCACTCCGTCAGTCTGTTATTGTTCGTCTGTCTGAGCACTTCCTGTCCAGTGAGAGACAAGAAGGAACATGCTCGCTGATGGAGTGTGTGTGAATGGATGCTGTCACAGATAGGGCCTATGTGTGTGTGAGATGGGTCCAGCAGGGCCGACTGTAGTGGTGTGTAAATAAGAGTCCTATATTTAACTCACAAGTTCAGCTGCCTTCCACTATGGCACACACACACACTCGAGTGATAAATGACAGCCTAATAAGTCTGAGAGGACCTCAGATAGCCTCTCCAGCTTCCCTCAACACACACATTGTGTTAATATCACCAATATCACCAGCAGTGTTTGTTGAGCTGTCCGTCAGTCCTCCAGCGTATGAAAACACACGCCTGTGATGCTATGATGCAGTGGATTGAACTGTCAATGTCAATTTGGGGTTTATTTTCAATGTGCATGTCAGCTCAGATGACAGATCTGCATCACATACATCTGGTGACGCACACGGTGACTTTTGTCACAATAACAACATTGCAGTAGTTTTGGATCCAATGAAATGACGTTTCATCTGGTCTTTGTTACTGGTTTGTTTATTTATATGTAAAAAAAAAAAAGAAAAAGGGAAAGATGTTGGTATAGGGTCATACCATGTGACTCATTCAGAAGTCCCTGGCTATTTTTTTTTCTTAATTTTCTTTTTTTACTACTGGTGAAAGATAAACATAAATGATACAAGCCAAAATATTAAATGCCATGGATCATTATTATTTGAGTAAGCCATTATGTTGTAGAGGGTGTCAAAATGACAATAGTCGCCTATGATTTTGGAACAAATACAGAAATACTACCCAACGACTGTGGGTGGTAGACCAGCTAGATCTTCCACGTCCCGTCCAGAGGCCAGACGTGGAGGTTCCAAAGGTCTGGGTGCAGATGCCAGAGCGTGCCCCGTCCCTGAGAGCCAGGGAGGGGCTGTCTCGAGGAGTACGAGGTCCGAGAACCAGGCCCGGGTGGGCCAATAAGGAGCCACAAGGGTGACTTGTTCCTCGTCCTCCCTGACCTTGCACAGCACCTGTGCAAGAAGGCTCACTGGGGGAAATGCGTACTTGCGCAGCCCCGCCGGCCAGCTGTGTGCCAGTGCATCTGCCCTGAGGGGAGCCTCTGAGCGGGCGTACCAGAGCGGGCAGTGGGAGGTTTCTCGGGAGGCAAACAGGTCTACCTGGGCCTTGCTGAACCGTTCCCAGATCAGCTGAACTGAGTGGGGTGAAGCTTCCACTCTCCGCCAGGCAAGCGTTGTCGTGACAGCGGACGCGCTATCACATTGAGGTTGACTTGAGTCGCTGCTAGCTCCAAAGGAGGAGACGTCGGGCGAGTCGTGACATGTGGCGGGAGCGTAGGCCGCCTTGGCGATTTATGTATGCTACCGCAGTGGTGCTGTCTGACCTGACCAGGACATGTTTGTCTCAAACTAATGGGAGAAACTTCCGCAGGGCAAGAAAGACAGTCAACAACTCCAGGCAGTTGATGTGCCAATGCAGTTGGGCCCCTTTCCAATGGCCTGCTACTGCGTGCTCGTTGCACACGGCGCCCCAACCCGATCTGGAGGCGTCGGTCGTGACCAAGACGCTTCGGGACACCTGCTGTAAGGGTACTCTTGCCCGTAGAAAACAGAGGTCTGTCCAGGGTTTGAGTGTTTGGCGGCGGGCGGGGGTGATCGTCACACGGTGCGTGCCACAAAGGGGCGGTGTCGAGGCAGAATTTAGATGTGAAAGTACGCGTCCTTCAGGTCTACCACTGCGAACCAATCTAGATGTCTAACGCAGATTAAGATGTGTTTCTGCGTAAGCATTTTTAACGAGAGTTTGTGCAACGCTTGGTTGAGAACTCGCAAGTCCAAGATTGGTCGTAAGCCACCGCCTTTCTTGGGTACTATGAAGTAAGGGCTGTAGAAACCCTTCTTCATCTCGGTTGGAGGGACAGGCTCTATCGCGTCTTTGAGTAAAAGAGTGGCGATATCCACGTGCAGGGACTGGGCATGTTTGCCGTGTACTGCGGAAAAGCGGACCCCCATGAAGGGGAGCGGTGGCCTGGCAAACTGAATTGTGTAACCGAGTCGAATGGTCTGTGACAGCCAGCGAGACGGGTTGGGAAGTGAGAGCCACGCATCCAACCTCTGCGGTAGGGTCACCAAAGGGACGATTATTTTTGACGTACCCGGCAGAGCTTCGCAGTGGGGCAGAGCAGGTATGGCAGCGTCGGGAGGCGGTGACGCGTCCTGAGGCTTTGGTGCTGAGAAAAGACTCAAAGCACTTACCTTGCTCTGCACACCAGGCAGGGGGCGGGTTAGCGACTGAGGAGGAGGTCCAGGGTAGGCATCCTCAAGACTCGTCGGAACCGGACGGCCGGGGAACAGTCGTGGGGCTGGAGGCGGGTGGTCCATGTCCAGGAGGCCGGGACAGTTGAAGTGCAGCAGAGTGCCGTGAGAACGGCATTTGCGGGTCAGGTGACCTAGAGACAAAGGAAATAGCTCTTTTATTGAGAATGTGGGTACCGTAGCCCCGTCTAGGGGGGGCGGCAAATGAAAATTGAACAAAGGATTCTCCTCCCGGCCCTCCACCGGGGGACGGAGTGGTTTTACCATCTCTGGAGCTAACGTCACGGTCCCTGGGTCGACTGTCTCAGGAGCGCCTGGGAGCCTTGCGTGTCCACGAGGGGGTCCAGGAGACGGGGGGCGTCTGATTCCTGTGGTGTGCTCGACGCTGGGGCTGAGAGTTGGGCCCGGGTTGAGGCGGAGCAGGATGTTTCTTGGCCGCATGGGGACGCCCTCGGCGAGCAGACAGGACAGGGCCCGTGGCGGCAGGTTTGCAGCGGGGCAGGATGTGAGAGATACCCTCCGTCTACTTTTTCACCGCGGAGAACTGCTGGCCGAAGTCCTCGACGGTGTCGCCGAAGAGGCCAAACTAGGAGAGGGGGGCGTTGAGGAAGCGAACTTTGTCAGCCTCACGCATCTCGACCAAGTTCAGCCACAGATGACACTCCTGGACCACAAGAGTGGCCATCGCCTGCCCGAGTGCCTGCGCCGTGACCTTTGTGGCCTTGAGGGCAAGGTCGGTCGCTGAGCGCAGTTCCTGCAACACATCAGGGTCAGGGCTACCCTCGTGCAGATCCCTGAGCGCCTTGGCCTGGTGGACTTGCAGGATGGCCATGGCGTGCAAGGCGGAAGCGGCCTGTCCCACGGTGCTGTAGGCTTTGGAGGTTAACGAGGATGTTGTCCTACAAGCCTTGGAAGGGAGTATAGGATGACCCCGCCAGGTGGTAGGGTTTCTGGGGCATAGATGGAGCGCAACAGCCCTATCCACCTGGGGAATCATTGTATACCCGTGGGCCGCTCCGCCGTCGAGGGTAGCGCGAGCAGAAGTGCAGGGCTTGTGAAGAGTGGAGAGGGGGGCTCTCCACGAAGACGTCAGCTCATCATGCACCTCCGGGAAAAACGGGGGGCGAGGCAGTGAGTGGCGCCCAGACCCCAGGAACCAGTCATCCAACCGCAACAGGTGTGGGGAGGACGGAGGGTTCCAATCCAGCCCCACACTGACTGCCCGGGCAAGCATGTCAGACTCAACCTGGGCATGCTGGCCCGAAGGCAGCCGCCCAGGGGAGGTATCAGTGTCAGACGCCGCACTCTCCGATGCAGCGGCGATCTCATCCACCTCGAGCTCCAGAGGATAGGCAGACTGGCCGTGAGGCAAGCCGCTGTTATCTTGAGCATGGACAGGAGTCAACGAGCATGCCGGGGGGTGGGTGGTCCGAGGGGGCGTGCCTGGCGGAGCTGCACCCGTTGCCCTCCCCAAATCGCTTCCAACGCCAGCCGCATAATCCTCAATCCCGTGGGAAGAAGGAGCAACACGGGGGGCGGCTGGAGTGGCGTGCTTTCTGTTGAAATCGAGCCGCGACCACAACGTCGCCATGGTCATGCCCTCGCAGTGAGAGCATGAACCATCCACAAACGCTGCCTCGGTGTGATCGGTGCCCAGACACACGAGACAATGCCTGTGGCCGTCTGAAGTGGAGAGCACTCTAACACATCCAGGAACTACACAGGGGCGGAATGGCATCTTTAAGAAGACGCGTCCTGAAAAGGACGTTCAACGCCGCTGTGTATTGCTCTTTCAGAGAAATAAACTCTTTTATAGAGAAAATTACTCATTTAATAGGCTCTTTTAAATACTCTGCGCTGTCGAAGCGCCCAGGGGCAAACTGCACGCTGTGCAGAGAAGGAGAAAGCCGCTGAAGTGCGCCGGCAGCAAAACAGAGCGTCAGAGGAACAGAAGCAGGAATCTGATGTGTGTTACACGCAGCTGGCTGCATACACAACCATCGGCTCCGAAGAAAATTTCTGAATAAATGTGTGTATTTCCTCGCCTTTATACCCGTATGTCCGGGGGTGGGGTATGCAAATACTGTTCGCCAACTTCTCATTGGCCTTTTTTCATGCATCAGAGGCATATTCGGCGCTCAAGAGAGACCCCTAGTGTCGCTTCTTCGACACGGCGTCAAAGTTAGCGACAGACAGGGAACATTATATACATTATTATGAATAAGCAACTAAAACAGATTTCTCAATGTGTGTTTATGTGTTCTTAGTCCTTCCAAGATTGTTCTTTCTAGGTAAGACTGGTTTTCACAAGAACGCAAGTCTGTTCTTCGTGTTCTTAGCAGCATATTGAAAAAGCTTACGTATATCAATTTTTAGATTTCAGAAATGTACACATGCAAATCTCTGGAACATGTCATTAAGATGCTGAAACTCTGCTGTATTTGTACTGATTTTCCTGCCTTAAATGTGACTGGGCATCAGAGACCATAATTCATAGACAGTGTTGGGAGGGTTACTTTTGAAATGTATTCCACTACAGATTACAGAATACATGCTGTAAAATGTAACATTCCAATAGATTACTCAAGGTCAGTAATGTAATCTAAATACTTTGGATTACTTCTTCAGCACTGGTAGATTTTTTCACTTGTTTTGACTATAAAAACTCAAAATACACATTCTCTGAAAAACCTAAATATCTCATTTAGTGTTGTTTCTGAAAGAAGATACATCAAATTGATCTTGTTTGAAGGATTTTTAGATATTTTTACAGGAAAACAATACAAAAATTATTATCAAGAATATTATTTTTGCCCTAATATCAAAGATCTTACTAGAAAAAAATAAATTATGATCTAACGTGAATTTTCTTGATATAAAATATGATGGTGTCTGGCAACATGTGCATGTAAAATGGCTAGAAATGGCATTTTATCTTAGCGTAAAGCTGACAATTTACACAAGGTTTATTTGTATTTTTTAAGCTCCAAACGTACTTCAAACAGACTTCTGTTCTAATTACCAATGATTTAAATTGTAACTGTAGTGGAATACATTTACTTATATTTTGTATTTTAAATACATAATCCTGTTACATGTATTCTGTTACTCTCAAACACTGTTCATAGAGATCTCAAACTTTAACCAAATAAAAAAATAGTTTTTGCAATTGGGCTGATTTGACATGGAACAGCTGCAGAAACCACAGAAAAACCATCTTGAGTTCAATCCAGCAGCATCTGGTCGTCCTCACATCAGTGTTGCCCTGCCACTGGTCTGAATTGTGTTTACAAGTGTTTCTGTTTTGCTGAGCTATGATTGGATAGTTATGAGCAGCATAACTGTGTCACATGTGTTTCATGAGCTCAGATCAGTCTTTCGGTTCATTCGGGACGTCTGTGTCATTGATCTCTCTTCTAAATGTTCTGCATCACCCGCAGCTCTTTGTTTGTCTGAACGTGTTACACGATGCATGCAGATCAGGATCAGGGGTGGAAAATGACTCCTAGATGCTGTTGACACCTTGTGATCCATTTGATATGGGACAACGCTGAAGACATATCTTTGTGATCGGATCATCTGAAATGCGACTTAATATGAACAAATGTGTGTAAAATGATTTAGCCAGTTTATTTTCTCAAATAATAAGTAAAAAATTAAAATGCAAAAAGAAATGCTTCAAAAGATGGTTGTTTGCTTAGTCTATACCGGTACTCCACGGACTTCAGCTTCATAATACTGGCGAGAGCAGTGTTTTTCAACAGCTGTATATGTTCAGAACTAATGCTTCTGCAGCAAGACGTTGATAACAGAGCAAGACATAGTCAAGACTCAACCGCCAAAGACCTCCACCTCTGGGGCCGTTCACTCCAAACATCCATCTTTGCATGTAAGCATGCGCTAGACGAACGTCTTTGACCACAGTGCAGTGTCTCCTGGTTTTTACAGCGTCTCATGCAGTAACAATGTATTTTTTCAGACAATTTTAATTAAAAAAAATAAATCAACCTTTAATCGTGCCTCGACACCTGTGATCTGTTTTATTCGTTGCACTGCATCTGTTTTAACCCAAGAATGTAAGTCATCATCAGACCTTGGTGCACATGCATAATTCAAATGCTAATTTTAGCATTCGAATGTGCATTTTTATCTCAAATTTGACAGCCTGAGCGTTGGAGCTCAGCAGTGAAGCACTGCAAATTATAAAATTGAGTTGATATTATGTTTAGGCTTATCAATAATTTTCAGGTAAAATAATGTGCTGTCATTTTATCTACTTTTTACCAGATGTGTTTCATGATTTATAACGGACCCCTGTTTTTGTTTTCCGGTCTCCAGGGTTTTCCCTCGCATTGGTGTGTATTCTTAGTGGATAATGTGATGTTTAGCGTATTTAATTTGTAAAAATTGTCAAAAAAACATGTGGCTCCACAGAGCTGCTACTTTACAGAGTTGTGATGAGCCTTTTCTGACAGTGTCTCACCCATAAAAGTGTAAGGAGTGGTTGGATGGCATGAAGCGATCGAAGAGAATATTTACTGTATGTTGATATCATTAACCCTATCATTGTCGTGGACCGTCAGGTAAAGAATACATTATAAATACTGCATAGTTTTTAGTACTTAATATTTTTTTTGTATATAATTGTTTAAGAAAAATAATATATATATATATATATATATATATATATATATACAGTTTTAGGCACTTGTGAAAAATGTTGCAAAGTGAGGATGTCTTCAGAAATAATGCCATAAATAGTTTTCATTTATCACTTGATGTCATACAAAGTCCAGTAATCATAAAAAAAGCTAAATCAATATTTGGTGTGACCACCTTGGCATTTAAAACAGCACCAATTCTTCTAGACACACCTGGACACAGTTTTTCTTGGTTGTTGGCAGATAGGATGTTCAAGCTTCTTGGAGAATTCTCCACAGTTCTTCTATTTAGTGTCTCAATTGCTTCTGTCTCTTAATGTAATCTCAGACTGACATGATGTTCAGTGGGGGTTTTGTGGGGGTCATGACATCTGTTGCAGGGCTCCTTGTTCTTCTATTCTAATCTTTTCTATTTGCAAAAGTAATGTTTGAGAGTCTAACTTTTATATTTCCTATTGACACACTAAAGCTGAAGATATTAATAACCACCTTAAGACAAATGTTTTTGTCAAACATCTTATGTGCCCAAGACTTTTGCACAGTACTGTATATGTATATTTTTTAACCCCTTTTGTCCCAATTTGGAATGCCCAATTCCCTCTACTTAGTAGGTCCTCGTGGTGGCGTGGTTACAGAAGTTGCCTCCGCTTCTGAGACAGACAGTTTTTATTAAAAAAAACAAAGGAAAACAATACAAAAATAATTTAATAAGATATGATGATTTTCCACCCTGTCTCTGACCCTCTGTCTGAAACGCTTGGTTTTAAGCAATCTGGCCCTTTAAGACTTCAACGTAAACGCCCACTGATTGGCTGTGTGAGCACCAGTGGGTGGGGTCAAGGGTGAAATGACGAAAAATGTCCTGATAAAGAGGCAGTCATATGCAGATTTACTTGATCCTTGTGACATCAAAAGTTCCACAAATTCCAAACGGGCCATTTCAGCAGCTTCAGTTCTGAAACTTACAGTATGTTTTTATTGTACAATGACCTCTTATATGTGAAAAGATCAAGGGAAATTTGATTTCTCAAGTCATGACCCCTTAAAAAGTCAGCTTTGTGTGATTTTACCCCCAAACCACTTAAAGAATTAGTTTACCCAAAAAATGGTATTCTCTCAACATTTACTCCCCCTCATCAAACAAAAGAGCTGAGAAATTCTTCTGAAAATCTTAATTTGAGTCCAGCGGTGAGTAAATAATGAGGGGCATAACACTGAGAAACATATGCATAAAAAAATTCTTTAATAAAGCCATTTCTGAAATTGTTCATCCTCATTTCCTTTCCTCACTTCCTAACTCCACCCTCTTAGGAAACGAGGACAGAGGATTTGAAGCATGACACGTTTGTAAAATGAAATTTCCTGCACGCTTGCAACTGCATGTTATTACTGAAACTTTATTTATTTCAATATTCATAATAATCCAAATAATTCAAGTTGCACTGTTGAAGCATGTGACAATTACTGTATGTTTTTTTGAAACATGAATTAAAACTCGATCAAAAAGTCTTCCGCATAGGATGCAATGGTGTTTCTTTGCTCAAGTGATAGTGATAAGCTTCCTCCATCCTCGATCCTCACCTCCTCACGGTGCATTTAGAGAACTGATACATCCTTCATGATGGCGGAATTTGATCGGTTTCCAGGTCACAGGTTCGAGGATGGAGGAGCAAGGAAACAAGGATGCACAATTTAGGAAATGAAAAGCACCATTTGTCTTTTTTCAGATATGTTTCTGCTACAGATGAACGTTTGCAATATTGTATTGACTATTTTGATGAATGTTGAAATACTAATGAGTAATTATTACTGTTTAAAGTACAAGGGTCAGTGACAAATAGGAGCGTCCGAGAGGAAAATGGAAAAATCGAATGCTTCTAGTTCATAGAAATGTTATGTTTGTATTCGGATTCAAATGGTTTTGAGAAGTTGAACCGGGTCAGAAATAAAAGTCATCTTAAGGAAAAAATGACACTGAAATGCAAAAAGTGATAGCTGTTCTGTTTTATATGTAACATATGTTCTATTAAAGACCGACATATTGTCCCGTGAAAGTTAGAATAGAAGAGTTTGACTTTCTTTTCCATCATGGAAACTCTCTCTGTTTTTCACAGCGATCGAGACACAGAGTACGAGTTCAGAGGAGATTGTCCCCAGCCCACCCTCGCCGCCCCCTCCACCTCGCATCTATAAGCCCTGTTTCGTGTGTCAGGACAGGTCTTCGGGGTACCACTACGGTGTCAGCGCCTGCGAAGGCTGCAAGGTGACACACACATACACAGCAGTTGGTGGGGAATAACTAACTCAAACTCTATTCTCAGAAACAGTTTTTCCAATAACAATATTTTTTCAACAAGTAGCGCTGTAGCATGACAATCCTCTGTTATATACACATTGTTTTGCTCACATAGTCTTACACCAGAGCACGCTAACACAATAATCAAACACACTCTCCTACATGTCCTAAAGTGTCCAATTCAGTTCAGCAAATTGGTTTGTTCAAAATTCATTTAATGGGTGATTCATTTGAATTGTCACACAATACTGCTCCCATAAGTCCCTGCACAGCACTGTACGTTGTCTTCTTTGTAGCAAAATACAAATTTAGCTAAATAGGATAATTAATCATTGTTTTGACTCTGGATTTTTATTATTTAAGTAATTGTATTTGTATAAATAAGATTTGCACATTAATTGAGATCATCATTATTTATGTGCCAGATAAATACTTTTCTGAAAATTTGAGGTTGACTTGAAAAAGCCTTGTGTAAAAATCTAAAAGTTTTAGCATGTTTACGCACTTAGCTAGGCATTGCTAGCCAGTTTTAGCACTTTGCTAGGTGTTGTTAGCATGTTTTAACACTTAGCTAGGTGTTGCTAGCGTGTGTTAGCATGTTGCTAGCCTGTTTCTAGCATGTTTCAACCCTTAGCTAGGTGTTGTTAACCTATTAAAATATCAATATTTTGTGATACTTTACCTCACAATTTTGTATTGATACTATAGATCCCTGTATTCATATTTTTATTCAACTACTTCTGTATTCACGTCATGTCCAACAGTTTAATAAAGAAGAAGCAGTTTGTCTAAATGAGTGCAATCTCAGAGTGGCTTTTCTTAGTGCAGTTATTAGGCCTGTCGGGATTATTAAATAACTGTCTGATTGTGGTTATTTGAGATAACTGTGATTATTGTGAACTTCTAATTACAATCACATTTAATGGCCAGTTAAGGGAATTATATACCATAGGCTAAATGTCATCAAAGGCGCTGATCTCCGAGCGTCATAGAGCCACACCGCGGTGTCAACTAACATCTCCTGCCGGAAGAGCTCGCGAAACACTTCTCAAGCCTCTGGTGCATGCTGTCAGCAAAGGCTTGTGCAAAACTCCCGCGAAAATATAATCGAACAAATATAAACTTTGTTAGTGAACGCAAAGCACTCCGGTTTCACATTAAAAGATTGTGTAATAGCACATTGTGAGTTCATCATGCAGTGTTAATGACACGTAGTGACAGAGAGGACGAGATGCATGCTTACTCTATTTCTGTGGAGTGATAAAATTATGAAACGAAATATCAAATGTTTTTTTTTTTATTAAGGGCTCATGGTTTAATCACACAGCATTAAAATAACGTGTGACAGTGAATAAATTAGGACAGAAATATTTTACTTTTGCATAATATGATATAATATATATATATATATATATATATATATATATATTAGGGCTGTCAATCAATTAATTTTTTTTATCTAATTAATTACATGGTGTCCCGATTAATTAATCGTGATTAATCGCATTTAATCGCATATACAAATATTTGCTTAGAAAGCCCCTCATATAACAATAATTCAATATATAATGATGAAATAATTATACATAGTAATCTTTAAATATATATATATATATATATATATATATATATATATATATATATATATATATATATATATATATATATATATATATATATATATAAATAATAAAAAATGTTCAGATAATTAAAATGCATTACGTTCTTGTAGCAGAGGAGTTAATCATTAATAAGACAATACAAAAAGCGGCTTTAGAATACAATGTATTGTTTACTACCATATTATTGATCATAAGTCAATCATTGGCATACAGTTCACAGCAATCCATTTCACAAGTGAATTTGTCAATCAGTTGGAGATTTATTATGAGGACTTGTTTAATGACCGTCAATCTACACCTGCGTCAGACATTTTTTTTTAATTAACACTTACAAATATTAAAACAAACAAAAAAAAGTAAAATAAATAAATAAACAGTTTAATAAAAATATCAAATTGTTTACATATTTCAAGACAATGCTTTCTTGTTACTCAAATTGGAAATTGTTCTTAGGTATTGCTGAACCTCTGAATTAAAAATGAAAACTAATGATTTATAACCACCATACATATATTTATGAATACTAATCTTTGCCGAACATTAATCAAATAATATTTCTTACAAAGAGACATGTAATAGCTAAAAAAAAAACTAATAAAACATTTTCAAAAAAAAGTTGAAAGTTGGGAATAATATGATCTCTAACAATCTTGAAGAAATCAGACCAAAAACTAGTCAAGTAGAGACAACTCCAAAATAAATTAAAAAATGTTTCCGACTGCAGACTTCAAAATGTACAGAATATATCGACATCACAATTAAATCTCTCTACAAGAAAATAATTAGTGAGGTAGTACTTATAAATAAGTTTGAAGGAAATTGCTTTGATTTTATTTGTGATTAAATATTTATGAGTAACTTCCAAATTTTGCAACATCTCAATCCAGCCACTCCCTGCGTCAGACATGCTTGTGTAGCATCTCGGGTGCGTTGCGTCATAAACATAAAATGTTTAGGTCACTGTGTCAAGTTAAATATAGTTTAATACTCAATCTTTAAACACATCTTGAAGGAGCGCAAATACGAACTAAGAGATCTCAAGTGTTTTGAACGCAAGAATGTAACGCATGTTTGTGTTGTTCTGCTGAAGTGTTTCTTCACTGTATAAACTGTGTGTTGCTCATACAGCTGAAGTTTCACTTACTGCCCTCTGGAGTAAACAGGTGGTACTACAAGCATTTCTCAGGACTCTTCCTTATTATGGTCCGGGGGCATTGCGATTAATTGCGTAGAAATTTTTAACGCGTTATTTTTTGTAAAATTAATGGCACTGAAATAACACTTTAAATCGACAGCCCTAATAATATATATATATATATATATATATATATATATATATATATATATATATATATATACTGTATGTATATATTTAAGCAATATCACACTCGCAAGTGTGCGATATGGCCCTATATCAGCACTGCTGTGATTCGGCAGCAGACTGAGTGGCATAGGTAATCATATAGAACAATTGCGAGTGTGGTGTTGCTTATATACCACAGTTCATGAATAAGTAAAAATTTTTACATTTTGAAAAATTGAGGACAGTCATAAAAAAACACATTTGTGCATGGAACTACTTTCTTACGTGACGGATCAGAATTTGCCATTGCTGGTTCAAAACAAATGATGCGTCCAAGCCTTTGTTAGTAATTAAAAAATGTCACTTCAGAAATAGTATCACGGCTTGTGCTGCTTCTAACAAGTTTTTGGATAAACAAAGATGTGTGTGTGTGTGAGAGAGAGAGAGAGAGAGAGAGAGAGAGAGAGACGGAGCATGTGTGATCACCTGTTGCCACCCCGTAGCAGAGATGCTGTCAGCTTTCTGAAGGTCAGGTTTTTCAGTGAAAAAATAGCATCCAAGCAGGGTATTTCCCCCTTTTACGTGGTAGCCGGTGCGCAAGAGTCGTTCACTATAGAAACTGCAATCTCCTTCACCATTTAAACAGCACTCATTGTGTAATTAATCAGTCTGTGGTGTCTCTCAGCTGTGATGAACCGTAATGCTGAAGTTGTTAGTTTTAAGTCATTTAAAGATTTTTCCTAGCTTTAGTAGTGTAGTAGTAATACAAGCGATCACGAAGACCTATAGTATGTAAATGGCTGACATGGATTCACTTCACGTCAACTAACTGGCTCATATTACACACAAAAATGATCTTTTGCCACCACCTGCTGGCTAACATATGTATTGTAAAAAAAGAAAAAAAGACAAACCATAGCTCTTAACACATCTGCACTGCTCTTACACTTTAGTTTAAGATGACGAACACAAGCAGAGTGATACACACAGTGAAGGGTCCGAGTGCTGATGGTGTGAGACCATCAGTGCTCATGGAACAGGTCTCGTCCAATCAGATTCGAGGACCAGAATTAACTATTGTGTATATATATGTATATAAATATCATTTGTTATAAAAAAAAAATATATAGGCTAATATAAAACACAGGAGTTTCAGAACAACAGGGTGAATGTAAAACTAACCAAAAGTAAAGTTGATCAAAACGAGAGACATATTTTAAATATTTAGAAATATTGCTATTTTTAAAACATTATTTTTATGTCATTAATAAGTTTTTAAGCTTTAAAAGGAAATCATAAATCCCTATTTCATTATTTGATTAATTTCTTTGAAGTATAATATGAAATATGACTATTATATGACTGTTAATCATGAAAGCACTAAAACAGACAATTAATTGTCATAATCACAGTTATTTGTTTGACAGTTAATCATCATCCAAATTTTTGAATCGTGACAGCCCAAGCAGTAATAGATGCTTCTATGAGGCATGAGAGAGACTGAAACTGAGCCTGGTTCTCTCATCTCTCACGCATTTAACACCAGGGGCCATGCAAAAATACTGATTTTCTGACTAAACACGATCTTCGTTTAATTATATCGATAGTAATTCTTAAAATCCCAAGAGCGATCTTTTACTCTATACACTTTACTTTTAATTAGAGTATATCACTGCATACGTGGCTTAAAATGTCTGCAATTAGCGACTGCCTGGCAATATTCCAGATTTTAGTTCAGCATCCTTTCCCTGCCTGTTGAGAGTAAAGGTTTGCCTTGTAATGTGTGTCCATTTGTAAATCCATTTGTCATTGATAATGTCTCTTATAATTCTTGGTCTTTACAGTTAGATGTCGATAAAAAATAAACACAACTAAAATACATATTTAATTCTAATTCTAAGTCTCTGTTCTGGGTTCTGGGTTTTAGCATATGTTCTACATATTGATGTAAATACTTTTAAATAGGCCAAATTAGAAATTAACAATAAACACACACACATGCTATTTTTTGACATCATATTTATTGATGGAATACATGAAATTTGTATATTTATAAAAGCTAAAATGTGACCAAAGTGATGAGTAGCTACTGATAATAAGCATTAACTGACAGAGAATTTATTTCATTTGTAAGCAACTGAAATATACCAATATTTATTGGAATTAAATTGAGAGCATGTGAATCATAAGGAAATCAAACAATGATATTAGGATGTATCGCAGTATATCATATCATGACATATGTATCTGGCAATACCCAGCCTGCATAGTTGCTAGCATGTGTTGGCACTTTGCTCAATCTTATTAGCATATTTTAGCACATAGATTGGTGTTACTAGCATGTTATTAGCATGTCTCTAGAATGTTTTAGCACTTAGCTAGGCATGCTAATATGTTTAATCTCTTTGCTAGGTGTTGTTAGCATGTTTTAGCACTTATCTAGGCATTGCTTAGCATGTTGTTAGCATGCTTAAATGTAGTTAATGTGAACCTGTAACTACTTTTTTAACTTTACTACTCTAAATAATGAGTATCTTGTAGCTTGACAAAGTACATTTTAAAAATATTCCTTTAACTTGTAAGTAACTTGTAGTGCAGCTCAATATTACTTTACCTCATGAAAAGTTTCAATCATGAGTAGTTTGTTTGTGGCTAGATTTCAAAGTTGCTTCTCTCAAACTGGACTCATAGAGATAACATTGTTAAACACCAAGTGTGCAACAAAAACCAAAGCTAATATCCAGTAAAGCATTGAACATTGTTCTCTTGTAGAGAAACGTTCAGCTCAATCATGTACAAAACCGTCAAGATTTTTTTTGTTGTGTCCCGAGGCAAGGAAAGTAGATTGTTGATGCTATATTACTCCCACACAAGACAAGCATTGTTAGCTGTGACGAGGACCGTGCCGCACACACACACACACACACACACACACACACACACACACACACAGACACACACACACTAATAAAGATGTATCGAAGAGTACAGTGATATTAGCATGGTTTTTTGGAGCATACATCACAATGCCATAGTCTTCCTTTAGCAGACTCAAGCCTTACAGTCCGTTGTGGGATTCCTCATCTCTTCACACTCTCGTGTTCTTCTTTCTGCTCTCAGTGTCTAACAGATTGTTGACCTTCTCACAGAAATCAATCGAACTGAATGAGGCTGATGGATGTTGAACTGCAGAAAACACACTCAATGAACCTGCTTTTCTTTTCTTTTCTTTACAAATGGTCAAACTGTCCTGATCGTGTGTTCGGTGTGTGTTAAGGGTTTCTTCAGGAGAAGTATTCAGAAGAACATGGTGTACACGTGCCACAGAGAGAAGAACTGCATCATCAACAAAGTGACCCGCAACCGCTGTCAGTATTGCCGCCTGCAGAAGTGTCTGGAAGTGGGAATGTCCAAAGAATGTGAGCCAAGCTTCAATAACACACCAACACACACACACACACACACACACACACACACACACTAACTACCATTAATGTAATTTGAAATACATTCACACTCGAAGTACATTTTCAAAATGATACACAGTGCCACTTTCACACTTCACTTCCGGCGAATATTGTAACACACAAAACATCTGTAATAAAACACACGCATGCATTGATTTTCAGCACGACACACGGGGTTGTCTGCCGCAGATGCATTAGATTCATCTCTCTCGCTGCTGAGCAGGAGGAGAAATAGAGAGAGACTGTGAGAGAGGAGTAGAGAGCGAGCGAGCAAAGGGATGAAACATTGACATTTTCATCTTTTCATTGAATTTCATCTTTGTGATGGACGATCTGTCAGCCCTTTAATTTTCTCCTCTCAAATTATCCCTGTCAAGAACCTCTCTCTCTTTCTCTCTCTCTCTCACACACACACACACACACACACACATATGTGGGCATTAGGGGTTTAAAAGTGCATTGTTTCATCAATCTTACGATGAAGATTTATTGCATCGGTTACTTAATTTAACTAGTTTGGCATTTCATGAAGGAAATAGCAGTTCAAAATAAAAGTGTTAAAGTAACTTGACTGAAATATAAACATTCTGTCTTTCATTTCTCACCATCATGTTGTTATGTGATGCTATTTTTCTATGGAACACAAAAGTAGAAATGTTCTAATAGAATTTTTGTATAATTTTTTAATCCTGGACATGAACATAAGTACATGCCAGCTTCATGGAGGGGAAGATTATTAGTGGATATTGACTGTTCCTCAGACTTCTAATATAGCATTCAAATCATTTGGACTATTTTATCTAGATTATTGGTCTGGTTGTTTTTATTATTGGTTGTTTTTTCGGTACCCGCATGCGACGGATACGACTGACACACGACTGCTTCCAAATGCTCACACGCTTATTTGAGCGAGTGTGCTGTTACTGCTTTTACACTGAAATGCACAACTAATCAAATTAAAATCATGATATGTCCTAGTGTGATTATTAACCTGCGAAACACTGCAATCTTTGAAGCAGACCGCTCCTACACAAGAAACTCCACTGAGAATCATTCCCATTTTACAAGATGACAGAGTAGAATGTCTTGGTGGAGGGAACGAGACGTTGTGTCGAAGAAGCAACACTTGGGGTCTCTCTTGAACGCAGAATATACCTCCGATCTATGAAAAAAGGCCAATGAGAAGTTGGCGGACAGAATTTGCATGTCCCGCCCCCGGACATACGGGTATAAAGGCGCGGAAATGTGTCTGTTTCATTCAGGATTTTTCGGAGGAGCTGGAAATGGTCCGTGGCTCAACAGTGGCTCGGCTCAGCGACGTGGCCGGGAGGACACAACGTCTCATTCCCTCCATCAGTTCACTTCGGCATTGTGTCGAAGAAGCGACACAAAGCACGTGCCGGACACAGCAACAAAGGGGCTGGGTCTGCCTCCTCACTTGCAGGCTCACTACCTGGTCTCTGAAGGGCGTGGTAGGAACCTTGGGCACGTAGCCCGGCCACAGTCTTAGGATCACTTGTGTCTGCCGGTCCGAACTCCAGGCAAGTGTTGCTGACAGAGAACGCTTGCAGGTCCCCGACCCTCTTGATGGAGGTGAGCGCGATCAGCAGGGCCATTTTTAAGGAGATTTGAAACTGATTCTAGCGGCTCGAAGGGGGGTCTCTGAAGGCCCAAGAGGACCACTTAGAGATCCCAGGAGGGGAACAGGCTTGGCTGGGAGGGATTTAACCTCCGGGCACCTCTTAGGGACCTGATAATCAAGTCGTGCTTACCCAAAGACTTGCCGTCTACTGCGTCGAGGTGGGCTGCGATAGCAGCTACATACACCTTCAAGGTGGATGGGGACAGCCTCCCCTCCAACCTCTCCTGCAGAAATGAGAGCACTGACCTGACTGCGCACCTTTGTGGGTCTTCGCCCCAAGAAGAACACCAATTTGCGAACAAGCGCCACTTTAGGGTGTAAAGTTGCCTGGTAGAAGGGGCTCTGGCTTGGTTGATCGTGTCTATGACAGTTGATCAGCTAGATCTTCCGCGTCCCGTCCAAGGGCCAGATGTGGAGATTCCAGAGGTCTGGGTGCGGATGCCAGAGCGTGCCCCGTCTCTGAGAAAGAAGGTTTTTCCTCAGGGGAATTTGCCAGGGAATTTGGGCCAATAGGGAGCCACTAGAGTGACTTGTTCCTCGTCCTCCCTGACCTTGCACAGCACCTGTGCAAGAAGGCTCATTGGGGGAAATGCGTACTTGCGCAGCCCCGTGGGCCAGCTGTGTGCCAGTGCGTCTGCCCCGAGGGGAGCCTCTGTTCGGGCATACCAGAGCGGGCAGTGGGAGGTCTCTAGGGAGGCAAACAGGTCTACCTGAGCCTTCCCAAATCAGCTGGACCGACGAATCAGCTGGACTGACAGGTCTACCTGAAGCCTCCATTCTCCACTGGGCAAGCATTGTCGTGACAGCGTGTCTGGTACCACAGAGGTTGCCGGGGATGTGAGTGGTATGCTGCCTTGGCGAATTATGTACGCTACCACGGTGGTGCTGTCTGATTTGATCTAGACGTGTTTGCCCTGAACTAGAGGGAAAAACTTCCGCAGGGCAAAGAAAACAGTCAGCAACTTCAGGCAGTTGATGTGCCAGCTCAGCGGTGCCCCAACCTAATCTGGAGGCATCGGTCATAACCAGGACACGTCGGGACACCTGCTGTAAGGGAACTCCTGCCCACAGGAAGCAGAGGTTTGTCCAGGGTTTGAATAATTGGCGGCAGGCAGGGGTGACCATCACACGGTGCATGCTGCGGCGCCATGCTCGTTTCGGGACTCAAGTCTGTAGCCAGTGCTGAAGCGGTATCATATGCATCAACCCCAGCGGGGCGACCACCGCGGAGAATGCCATATGCCCCAGGAGCTTCTGGAAAAGTTTTAAAAAGTGAAAGTGGCGAGGCATTTCACTACTGACTGTGCGCGCTCGGTGGTGAGGTGCGCTGACATTGAGACTGAGTCTAACTCCATACCGAGAAAAGAGATGCTCTGAACCGGGGCGAGCTTGCTTTTTTCCTAGTTGACCTGAAGCCCTAAACGGCTGAGGTGCCTGAGCACCTGGTCCCTGAGGGCGCATAGTAACTCTCGGGAGTGGGCCAGGATGAGCCAGTCGTCGAGGAAGTTGAGTATACGAATGCCGGCTTCTCGCAGCGGGGCAAGGGCTGTCTCTGCGACCTTCGTAAAGATGCGAGGGGACAGGGACATGCCAAAGGGGAGGACCTTGTACTCATACGCCTGGCCGTCGAACGCGAACCATAGAAAGGGTCGATGTCAAGGCAGTATTGAGACGTGGAAGTACGTGTCCTTCAGGTCTACCGCTGCGAACCAATCTAGATGCCGGACGCAAGTTAAAATATGTTTCTGCGTGAGCATTTTGTTTGTGTAAGGCCTTGTTGAAAACTCGCAAGTCTAAGATCGGTCGTAAGCAATCACCTTTCTTGGGTACGATGAAGTAAGGGCTGTAGAGACCCTTTTTCATCTCGGTTGGAGGGACAGGCTCTATCGCATCTTTGAGCAAAAGGGTCATGATTTCCATGCGCAGGGACTTGGCATGTTCGCCGTGTACTGCAGAAAAGCGGACGCCCGCGAAGGGGGGCAGGGGTCTGGCAAACTGAATTGCGTAACCGAGTCTTATGATCCTGGCCAGCCAGCGAGACGGGTTGGGAAGTGAAAGCCATGCATCCAAGCTCCGTGCTAGGGGCACTAAAGGGACGATTATTTTTGACATACCCAGCGGGCGGAGCAGCAGGGCGGAGCAGGTAGTACGACGTCGGGTAGCGAAAGTGCGTCCCACGGCTCTGGTGCTGAGGAAAGTCTTGAAGCACTTACCTTGCTCCACACACCCGGCAGGGGGCAGGTTAGTGACTGAGGAGGAGGTCCAGCTTCGGCGTCCTCTAGACTCGTCAGAACCGGCCAGCCGGGGGACAGTCGTGGCTTGGCTGGAGGCGGGGGGTCCGCGTCCAGGGGACTGTCGAGGTCTGGTGGCAGAGTGCCGTGAGAACGGCATTTGCGGTGACCCAGAGACAAAGGAAATCACTCTTTTATTGAGGGTACTGCAGCCCCGGAGGGGTGCGGCAAATGAAATAAATTCAAATAAAGATTCTCCTCCTGGCCCTCCACCAGGGGATGGAGTGGTCTTCTTACCAGCTCTGGAGTGAACATCTTGGTCTCTGGGTCGATCATCTCAGGACCACTTGGGAGCCTTCCGGGTCCTCGAGGGGTTCCGTGAGATGGGGGGCGTGCGCTTCCTGCGGGGCGCTCGACGCCGGGGCTGAGAGCTGGGCCTGGGTTGAGGTGGAGCTGCGCATTGTTTAGCAGCAGGAGGATGCCCTCGGCGAGCAGACGGGACTTGGCATGTGGCGGCAGAGTTGCGGCGGGGCAGGATGTGTGAAATGGCCTCCGTCTGCTTCTGCATCGCGGAGAACTGATGGGCAAAGTCCTCAATGGTGCCGCCGAAGAGGCCGAACTGGGAGACCGGCGCGTCGAGGAAGCGTGTCTTGTCCATCTGATGCATCTCAACCAAGAGATGCGCCATCACCTGACCGAGTGACTGCGCTGTGGCATTCGTGGCCCTGAGGGCGAGGTCGGTCGCTGAGCGCAGTTCCTGCAGCACGTCAGGATCAGCACTACCCTCATGCAGATCTTTAATTGCCTTGGCCTGTTGGACTTGCAGGAGGGCGATAGCATGCAGGGCAGAAGCGGCCTGTCCGGTGGCGCTGTAGGCTTTGGCAGTCAATGACGATGTTGTCCTACAGGCATTGGAGGGGAGCACAGGACAACCCCGCCAGATGGCGGCATTCTCGGGGCACAGGTGGAACGCAACCACCCTATCCACCTGGGGAATCGCCGTGTACCCGTGGGCTGCTCCGCCGTCGAGGGTAGTGAGAGCGGCTGAGTGAGGGGCTTTGTGACGAGCAGAGAGGGGTGCTCTCCATGCAGTCGTCAGCACATCATGCACCTCCAGGAAAATAGGGACCTGGGGGGGGGGGGTGGCGTGAGACCCGAAGGAACCAATCATCCAGCCGCGACGTCTGTGGGGAGGATGGAGGGTTCCAGTCCAAGCCCACGCTGTGGCGGCCCAGGCAAGCATGTCAGACATCTTGGCGTCAGTCTCAGCCTGGGCGTGCTGGCCCAAAGGCGGCAGCCCAGACGAGTCATCCGTGTCAGATGCCGGACCGCTCTCCGATGCAGCGGCGAGCTCAATCAGCTTGGGGGGGCTCAAGAGGATAGGCAGGCTGGCTGTGAGGTGAGCCGCTGTTGCCTCGAGCCCAGACGGAAGTCAAAGAGCGTGCTGGGGGGCGGGCGGTTCGCGGGGACGTACCCGGCGAAGCCGTGCCCGCTGCCATCCCCAAATCGCCTCTCTTTTATATTGTATATTTATATATTATGTACTGTATGTTATTTTTGCCACATCTAAAATAAGCATTTCATGGTTTTAACTGTGGATTCTAAATTCTTGCGGTTAAATTTAGAGTGACATTTTTAATGTGGTTAATAGTGAAACAGTATAATCACAGCGTACCTATTTGCAAGACAAATGGAGTTGGTAATTTTATTTGAAAGACATTAAAAATGCAATTTCAGCATCATTTCCAGTACAGAATTCTATTAAACACGATACAGAATCTTAGATGTGATGGAAATTAATTTTCATGACATAAATCTTTAGGTTACTCACATAACTCTGGTTCTCTGATAACAGGAGTGAGGTATCTCACTATGCGTAAAGCTTTGGGCGTGGCCAAATTCTGTAAGCACCAATAACACCCAGTGAGTTATCAGAGAACCGGAGTTACGTGAGTAACCTAAAGTTTTCTTTCTAACATTCGTTCGGTATCTCACTATGGGATGTAGCCAACTCCCGTATTGCAGATATGCTGTCCGAAGCAGGCCGTCAACCAACTTGTTGTGTCCAATGTACACCCACCTGATCAATTTGCAAAGAATGGATAGGGGGATGGGGGCTTCACTGTGTTATTTTTTTCCATCTGCTTACTTGGGCAGCACGAGATGCTAGCCATTTGCCGTAATACAGATCCCTCTTTGTACCCTGACCACAGGGACGAATTAACAACCGGGCCTATGGGGCCAGTGCCCAGGGGCCCTTGACTGCCTGGGGTGCCCTGGGCTTTAAGTCTGCGTGATCTAGTTTGGTGATCCCCCCTGCTTGAAAACCCTTTTGGGCATGAACAACAAAGATCTATCTTCCACTCTCTCTCGCTGCAGCTCTGCCAGTAGCTCTTGTGCATGATTAATGGTGCGGCCGGGCTAATAGATCTTTAATGACTTAATTAAATTGTGTTTTGCGGCTTATGATCACTGTGCCAATCTGTCATGGGGGCTAATGCATGCACATGAAGATCGGCCACTTTTATCGGTCTGAGCGCACCTTCAGAGAAAATAATGTGGCGCCATTATAGTGTGTGTGTGTGTGTGTGTGTGTGTGTGTCATATAATGTGATTAGATTAGCTGTGGGTGTAATAAAACCTGTGGTGATCAATCAGCTTTATGAATGATTTCACCCTCATTCATCACATCACAAACATACACCCGCAGAGAGAGAGAGAGAGAAAGAGAGAGAGACCTTGTTTACATCCATCTCAGGTGGTATGTTCACAACTGGACAGCGCTCAATAAACCAATGTAAATGGTGTCCAAAACATTATGTGATATGATCATTGAAACCACTTATACTCATGTGACCTCATTGCATTTTTAATAATGTAAACACAATGTAAAATCAATCATTTATTTTCCAGAAATTCTCCCAAGAAAAGCTGTATGCTCTTCAGCTTCACACCTGTCCTTCCTTCCAACATATAGAAGTGATCCGACAATAAAAGCCATCAGTCCATAAACTCATAATCAAACTTATACTAGTTCTGTAAATCAACGTTTCACAATTCATAATCAACCCAACAATTGAACTAAGGAAAATCTTCAATGTCTGCAGCATAACATGACATGTGTTGTGTGTCTGTGTAGCGGTGAGGAATGACAGGAACAAGAAGAAGAAGGAGGAGAAGAAGCAGGAGTGCACAGAGAGCTACACGCTGAGTCCAGACACTGAGCAGATGATTGACAGAGTCAGAAAAGCTCATCAAGAGACCTTCCCTTCACTCTGTCAACTTGGCAAATACACCACCGTGAGTTTATCTCAGTTTATATCACATATACAGTATATATCAGAAACTAGAGATTCACATTGATTGTGCTGGAGATATTTAAATATTAACCTCCAGAGAGCCGAGTGTGACTGCTGTGAGCATTTTTCCATTTCCCTTTTTGATTTGTAACTATTAGCACCAAATAAACAAACAAAAATAAATATAGAAATACAATTCTACAGTAAATAGATTTCACAAATATGTATGTCCACATATGTGTACAGCGGGACTAAATTATAGAAGCTATAGACAATCAGATTATATTCATGAAATATTTGATTATGTGTCCAGTAGTGTTGATTATTCATGTTATTAAGATGTTATAGACATTACAGCTGATTTTCTATAAAGATGAATGAATAATTCTGATTAAAAGTAATGCATCATCCAATCACTGCTGACCATATTCAAATAAAATGATCCATTATAAATTGTGAATCTATGTACTGATTATTATTGTCTCATGTGTGTCAAACATGTTGAGTGATCCAAACATCATCTGCAGTCTGAAACTGAACTTTTCATCAGATTTTAGCAGTGAATGCACTTAACTGCATAGAGAGCTATAGGATGCTCCCTTGATCCCTATTTAGTGAATGACTTAACCTCCAGTGTGCTGTCTGTCTGCACTGATCTCAGAACAGTTAGAAATGCACCTTAACCTCATCCTAACTCCATATAAAGCCTCTGAAAGACACATTTTTCATCTTTTGCATGAATACATTTATTGTCAATGTGAAAATGCACATGAAATATATAAGAATGCATTTATTAATGTTAATGAATAGAAGGGTATTGTACAGTGATCAAATATAACAACATTTATATTCAAATGAAGTGAAATTGTGTTAAAAATATTCATGTTTTTTGAACTTTTGAGGGAATAATGTCTCATTCTCCACATATGTGGACTTCATGTTTATCAGCGCGCTGACACGTGAAAAATGAACAGATTCATTAAAGCGACATATCAAACCAAACTAGAGACGTTACTCTTTACAAACAAACATGTTTCAATCAAAAAACTTAAAGAGGTTTCTTATCAGAGGCACTTTTGTTGGAGTGTTGTTGTGTCACGTGACTCATGCGGCAGAAGTTTAACTCTTAAATGACAGTGTAGAGTCTTGTGAACAGTATTCAGCTGGTTTTAACTCATTTAAATTATGTGTTGTGTATAACGAAGCTAAAATACAATGACCACACATGTGGACGCGGGTCGCACAAGATTAAAGCAACGTTGTTAGTAACACGATCATTTTAAAATCAGAATTGATCCTGTTTACTTTCTTAAAACACATTTCTGTTCTTATTGTTAAAGTCTGTCTTGACTCTTTACGTTTTCTCAGAAAAATACTTCTGAAACAACTTTCCCTTTCAGCTGACATAACAAATCTCTGATTCATTTACATCACCTAAAAATGTTCACTGGAGTCCCTGTGTAACATTTGTCAAATAATGAAATGTTTTAGTGATAAATAATGATTTGGGATTTTGCAGCTCAGCTACACGTGTAATTGATTAATATCCAGACGCACATTCATCAGTGCTCACTTACTGATTTTTAACTTTGTAATGTCAATGAGACGAGCCAATCAAAATAAAGGATTTGACTTTTTACATCAGAAGAAGTGCCTTGGATTATTTTGTATAAATAGCAACATTTACACAGAATATCCGGTTTTGTTATAGTGGTGCAAATGATGAAATATTCTTGTATTTATTTAGTAAAAAAAGCAAAGAAATGAGTATGATCACCATGATTATTTTAGACTGGATTTTATTTTGAATCTACTCCGCGCCAATAGTCCAGTTAATGATGGTGTCTCTGATTGAAAACAAACAATGACATAAACATTGAGGTGTCTGTATATGAAATATTGGCAAAATTCTTTTTTGAATTGCAAGTACTGTGCTAATTTGACTCCGCAACCTATTGAAACTTGATTTGTGGGGATGTCCTCTTTGTTTTGACATCCTATCTGTTTTAATAAGCTGACACTGATGATCAATGCTTTAATTAGTCTTTGTCAATAATGGCTATCCCAGAACCCTCTGTGCTGATCCGGCCGCTGTGTTTGTAGAGTTCATTATTCATGCTGCTATTAAACATTTACAGTGTTCTCGTGTAGCTGAACGCTGTCTGTCTCTGTGTATAGAGTAACAGTTCGGAGCACCGCGTGTCCCTGGATGTGGATTTGTGGGATAAGTTCAGCGAGCTTTCCACTAAGTGCATCATAAAGACGGTGGAGTTCGCCAAGCAGCTGCCAGGATTCACCACACTCACCATCGCGGATCAGATCACGCTGCTCAAGGCCGCCTGCCTCGACATACTGGTGAGAACAACACTGAACCTGTCCATGAGACCGTAGAGTGTCCCATTTGTCATTTATGTGTTCATAAGGGTGTTACTTTACAGCCATGATGCACCCTCAATGCCCCTTTTGCAAAGCCCATGCTGGAACACACATCACACATTATTTTTGATTTAGATTTAAAACTATTTTCAATGTGGTAATTCAATTGAATTGAGCACACAGTATATTCTCTTAAAAGAGGTGTTGCTGCAAGCCAATATACAGTAACGAAATATTCATTTAAATGATCAACACTATCAGCACTGATAATATAAAAATGGTATTATTAGAACAGGGCAAGTTGTCACACTTTTTTACTCCACTGAATGCTTCTCAGGGTAGGTTTATTTATGAAAGTCCCATAAGTCTCCTTTTGAACATTTTTGCCCAGGAAAAAAAGAGACATACTTTAAGCATTTGTGACAACTGGCCCCAATTGCAGAGCATGTTGTTACAGTTGAAGCTGCCATTAAGAGTAGGTTTCTACTCCACAACAACCACCAGAACAAAATCTGCACCTCTCTTTAAATCTACGCCTGCATTAAACAGACTATTACAACTTTAAAAAGTGAAACAGTTACGAGACACAAAACGGTCAATGAAATAACAATGGAAAAGGTAATGTACAAAAATATCAAAACATTGTTTTAGCCTACAAATATCATATTTAATAAATGAAAGAAAAAAATCAATTTTAGACCTTTAAAACACGTGACAAATATCAGTGAAAATCTGCCTTCATAATATATTTGAACTCTGTCTTAGTGTATGCCAGTGTGGTTTGATTATGTTTGCTTGTTTACCCAAGAGCTATAAATATTTATATTAGATATATTCTTATAGATATACTGTATTTTAGAATTTACAAAAAAATATTCTAATTTAACAGGGTTTTGAAATAGATGTTTGAGATCATCATACTACACTTCTGCTTGAGAAAACACACATTTGCTCAGTTGAACGTTTGACTTCAAATCTTATTGTTATTAAGACATACTTCCCTGTGTGACAACTAGCCCTGGTCTCACATATAATTGGGCCAGTTATATATAATAATATTTATTACATGGTTCTCTATAATACTCTATTTTGATTGGTCAGTGGCGCCATCTAGTGGTCAGATATTACTCTGTAAAGACCGCATATCATTGTGCGATCTCAATAATTTCAACTCAAATCAATGTTTTATGTGCATTTATTTATTTGGCAAGTGCTCTAGTAATAAGATACACAATGAGCAGTCAGACAGTCATTTATTTTAAAATAAACACCAACCAAACTCTGACACAAACCTGAGGTGGATTTCAGCAGTTCAGTGATTTATTTGTTCTCACATAATTACATCATTTCAACTCAAATCAATGTTTTATGTTTATTTATTTATTTGGTTAGTACTCCTCTACTCCACTTTGGGATCCTGATCAACCTTTCGGGGTTTATTTTGCGATAACATCCAGCTGACTTTTCATTATCACTTATATATAACATTGACAGATGTTGCGCTCTAAAAAATCCATATCCATCACTCTGACAGATGTAAAATTTCAGTCATGTTCGATTTTTATCTGTCATAGTTCTCCCTGTCAAACAACCGCTGTGCTAAATCAAGATTTTTTACATTTTACCGGTTACTAGGTATGCCGCGATTATGCAGTTTCACTATTAACCACGATTAAAAATATCACAGTTAATTTAACCTCAAGAATTTAGAATCCATAGTTAAAACCATGAAATTCTTTATTTAGACGTGGCAAAAATAATATACATAATGTGTAAATATATTGTAACATGTCCGTCCCCAAAATAAATTTTAATTATAAAAAAAAGTAACATATTCGGGTGCCAGACAGGATTATGCCTGTTGAAAAAACTTTGACCCAGGATAGCTCTTTCAAGTCACCGGTCACAGCAATAATAATAATAATAATTCCTGCACTGTGCAGTACCTCCCCTCCCACGAACACCATAATTTAAAAAAGAGGGAAAAGGCCAACGCAGAGCGGCAGTGAGAGGAGAGAGAGATTTAAAAAAAAAAAAAAAAACGTACTCGCCGGTTCTCCGATACGCCGTAGCTTGTTCCTCAGCCACTCCTCCATCCTCTACTGAACGGCAGCCGTGCCTCTCCAGGCGGATCCAAGGCAGTCCTCCAGCCCCTGGCGGACGGAACGCCCCGCCGCGTTCTACGGGAGCCGAAGGGAACTCCCCCGCCCCTGGCAGCGGTTCTCCCGCTCCAGGCGGTCGGTCGCGATCCCCTCCCCGCTCGCGGACGGCGGTCTTCCCTCGACCCCTCTGCGTTTCAGCGGCTGGTAGGGGCATCCTCCGCCCCTGGCAGCGGCCCTGACCGCTCCAGGCGGTCGGCTATAGGAGCCCCTTCTCCCCTCGCGGTCGGCGGCCATTCCTCCGCATCCAGGCGGCTGGGCTCCTCGTCCCCCGGCAGATGGCCGCGGCTGCTTCTTTGGGGTAGTGGCGAGAACTCCGCTACGGCGTATCCCTCTTCCTTCCCGGGTTTTGGCACCAATGTAAAACAGTTCATTCTCACGGGCAAGGAAGAGGCGAGAAACCGGCTTGACATATAAAATAATAGGTTTAATGGAGAACTCAAAAGACAAACACATAAGACAACGGACATGTCCGTTAACGAGCTCTCTCTCTCGCGTCGCCGTCCGCGAGTGGCCTTTATCCCTCTTGACGGCTTAATTAGCCTAATACGGGACCGGGCGTGTGTAATCACGCCCCGGTCCCGCCCTCCACCGTGCCACAATTAGTATTTTTAATATTATATTCAACATTCTCAGATAACAATTTTTTCTTCTGCAGTATAGCTGCTAAAGTAAATGTAAGTTGTTTTAAAGGAGTTTTACATATTTATATTGTAAAACAAGCTAAAACAAAAACAAATCATAAATGTATTTTGTTCGGTGTATAATGGGGCGAAGACTACACCTCTCTCACCTTTCTGTTTAATTCAATCCATCTTTAACTCTCTAAAAAAACAAACTCACTTTTATTAATAAAGCTGCGTATTGCCAATTTTCTTCATGATAAACACACAATGGCATATATTATGATTCAATTAATCACGAGTCATCACGTTATAATCTAGCTGCATGTGTGCTTGAGTGACGAGCGTCCCGTGACAGAGTGTGTATCAGCCGGATGCAGTTTCAGTTTCTCCCCCTCAGATTGGGACATTCACGCAACTCATAGAAGATGCGCTGACCGCACAGAGAAATGCCAGTGTCAGAGTTTGTAGTCATTTACATGATCTGCTTCTTTATTATTTGAACTTTAATAAAGCTATAACGCATTAAATATAACTGCATTAAAGATGTAACACATTAAATATAACCGCATTAAAGATGTAGTAACGTATTAAATATAACCGCATTAAAGATGTAACACATTAAATATAACCGCATTAAAGATGTAACGTATGAAATATAACCGCATTAAAGATGTAATGTATTAAATATAACTGCGTTAAAGATGTAACGCATTAAATATAACCGCATTAAAGATGTAACGCATTAAATATAACCGCAGTAAAGATGTGACGAATTAAATATAACCGCATTAAAGATGTAACGCATTAAATATAACCGCATTAAAGATGTAATGCATTAAATATAACCGCATTAAAGATGTAATGCATTAAATATAACAGCATTAAAGATGTAACGCATTAAATATAACTGCATTAAAGATGTAACGTATTAAATATAACTGCATTAAAGCTGTAACGCATTAAATATAACCGCATTAAAGATGTAACCTATTAAATATAACCGCATTAAAGATGTAACACATTAAATAAAACTGCATTAAAGATGTAAAGATGTAAATATAACCGCATTAAAGATGTAACATATTAAATATAACCGCATTAAAGATGTAACACATTAAATATAACCGCATTAAAGATGTAACGCACTAAATATAACCGCATTAAAGATGTAACATATTAAATATAACATCTAGGTTACGTATGTAACCTCCGTTCCCTGATGGAGGGAACGAAACGTCGTGTCGAAGAAGCGACACTAGGGGTCTCTCTTGAGCGCCGAAAGATGCCTCTGATCTATGAAAAAAGGCCAATGAGAGTTGGCGAACAGTATTTGCATACCCCGCCTCCGGATACGGATATAAAGGCGAGGGAAATACGCTCGTTCATTCAGGATTTTTCTGAGGAGTCGGGAGTGTTCCGGGCACCTCAGTGGCTTGGCTCAGCGACGTGGCCGGGAAGACACGAGGTCTCGTTCCCTCCATCAGGGAACGGAGGTTACATACGTAACCTAGACGTTCCCCGTCTGTCGCTCACTTCGACGTCGTGTCGAAGAAGCGACACTAGGGGTCCACTTCAAAACTCGCCATGCGCTGAGCCATGTACGTGTACTGCTTACACAGAAGCGGGCAGGTATTTCTACGTGCACAAGCGACCAACTGTGTTCAGGCTGCACGTACTCTTCCCCAATGCCCCAAAAAAGTCGTCAGAATCCTTTTGGTTACCCTAGGGGGGAACAAGGTGACGCTCCCAACTAGGGAACGGGCCAAGCCTGGCTGGGCCTCTTTTCTCTCTATGTTTTCTCGGCATAGAGCAAGAGCAGCCGGGGCCCTTACCGCATCGAGGGAAGGGGGTCTTATCCCAAATTCCTATTCTTTTAGGGGGAAAAGAACCTGCGGAGGCCACACCCACCCGAAAGGGGAGGTAGAAGTGGCAAAATACATCACATGGCCTCTTGGGTCACATGTGGGAAGAATGGCACGGTGGTAGATCCAACCTCGAGGAGGGGGGAGTTGCTACAACACGGCGACCGGAGGGCAGCAAAGGACTGCCTAAGGGAGACGCGGGTCAGCACGTAAGGTGACCGTACCGCGGAAGTACACACAGGAGGAGTCCCGTAGGAGGCCTGATCTGTGGAGCACCTATTCCAGTAGGGGTAGCCTGGGGTACCCATAGTGGACTAGGCCAGCAAGTTCCTCTGCTGAACTGCTGTGCTGGCCCAAAGGGCTAGGGAGTAATCAACCAGGGACCTAGTTCTTCTGGGAAAGAAGCGCACTGTTTTGCCTCGGCAGAGGGAAACGGCGCTGGAACAAGCGATTCACCCAGTCAGACCGTCGACGTGTAATGAGTTCTACGGGCTCGGACCTGAGAAAACATGGGACGAGACTGACTCAACCCTGAGATTGTAATATCTCGTAAAGGTGTTAGGTGCTGCCCAGCCCGCAGCTCTGCAAATGTCTGCTAGGGAGCTGCCCCTAGCCAGTGCCCATGAGGATGCCACGCTTCTAGTGGAGTGGGCTCGAACCCGCAGAGGGGGTGGCACGGCCTGGGTGTGATAGGCCAGCAGAGTGGCGTCCACCACCCAGTGGGACAACCTTTGTTTGGAGACAGCGTTCCCTTTCTGCTGTCCTCCAAAGCAGATAAAGAGCTGTTCAGAGCGCCTGAAGCTCTGGGTGCGTTCCAGGTAGGCACGCAAGGCACGTACCGGACACAGCAGTGAGGGGGCTGGGTCTGCCTCCTCCCGGGGCAGCGCTTGTAGGTTCACTACCTCATCCTGAGGGGCGTGGTAGGAAACTTGGGCACATAGCCCGGTCGAGGTCTTAGGATCACATGAGTATCTGCCGGACCGAGCTCCAGGCAAGTGTCGTTAGTAGAGAACGCTTGCAGGTCCCCGACCCTCTTGATGGAAGCATGCGCGTTCAGCAGGGCCGTCTTTTTAAGGAGAGGGCCCTGAGCCAACTGATTCTAGCGGCTCGGGGGGGATCTCTGAAGACCGGCGAGGACCACCGAGAGATCCCAGGAGGGGAAAAGGTTTGGCCGGGAGGGTTTAACCTTCGGGCACCTCTTAGGAACCTGACGATTAAGTCGTGCTTACCCAGAGACTTGCCGTCTACTGGGTCGTGGTGAGCTGCGACAGTGGCAACATACACCTTCAAGGTGGACGGGGACAGCCTCCCCTCCAACCTCTCCTGTAGGAACAGTAGCACCGACCTAACTGCGCACCTCTGTGGGTCTTCTGCCTGGGAAGAACACCAATTGACGAACAGACGCCACTTCAGGGCGTAGAGTTGCCTGGTAGAAGGGGCTCTGGCTTGGTTGATCATGGCTACGACCATGGGTGGTAGACCAGCTAGATCTTCCGCATCCCGTTCAGGGGCCAGACGTGGAGGTTCCAAAGGTCTGGGCGCGGATGCCAGAGCGTGCCCCGTCCCTGAGAAAGAAGGTCCTTCCTCAGGGGAATTCGCCAGGGAGGGGCTGTCGCGAGGAGTACAAGGTCTGAGAACCAGGCCCGGGTGGGCCAGTAAGGGGCCACGAGAGTGACTTGCTCCTCGTCCCCCCTGACCTTGCACAGCACCTGTGCAAGAAGGCTCACTGGGGGAATGCGTACTTGTGCAGCCCCACCGGCCAGCTGTGTGCCAGTGCATCTGCCCCGAGGGGAGCCTCTGAGCGGGCGTACCAGAGCGGGCAGTGGGAGGTCTCTCGGGAGGCAGAGGGGTCTACCTGGGCCTTGCCGAACCGTTCCCAAATCAGCTGAACCGAGTGGGGGTGAAGCCTCCACTCTCCGCCAGGCAAGCGTTGTCGTGACAGCGCGTCCGCTATCACATTGAGGTTGCCGGGGATGTGAGTGGCACGCAGCGACTTGAGTCGGTGCTGGCTCCAAAGGAGGAGACGACGGGCGAGTTGTGACATGTGGCGGGAGCGTACGCCGCCATGGCGATTTATGTACGCGACCGCAGTGGTGCTGTCCGACCTGACTAGGATATGTTTGTCCCGAATTAACGGGAGAAACTTCCGCAGGGCCAAAAGGACGGTCAACAACTCGAGGCAGTTGATGTGCCAACACAGCTGGGCCCCTTTCCAAAGGCCTGAGGCTGCGTGCCCGTTGCAAACGGCGCCCCAACCCAATCTGGAGGTGTCGGTCGTGACCAGGACGCGTCTGGACACCTGCTGTAGGGGCACTCCAGCCCGTAAGAAACAGAGGTCTGTCCAGGGGTTGAATGTCTGATGGCAGGCGGGGGTGATTGTTACCCGGTGCGTGCCGTGGCGCCATGCTCGTCTCGGGACTCGGGTCTGGAGCCAGTGTTGGAGCGGTCTCATATGCATCAACCCCAGCGGCGAGACCGCCGCGGAGGACGCCATATGCCCCAGGAGCCTCTGGAAAAGTTTTAAGGGGACCGCTGTGCCTGGCCTGAAGGCGGCGAGGCAGTTCAACACTGACTGGGCACGCTCGTTGGTGAGACGTGTCGACATTGAGACCGAGTCTAACTCCATCCCGAGAAAAGAGATGCTCTGAACTGGAGTGAGCTTGCTCTTTTCCCAGTTGACCTGAAGCCCCAGACGGCTGAGGTGCCTGAGCACCTGGTCTCTGTGGGCGCATAGTAACTCTCGCGAGTGGGCCAGAATGAGCCAGTCGTCGAGGTAGTTGAGTATGCGGATGCCGGCTTCTCGGAGCGGGGCAAGAGCTGCCTCTGCGACTTTCGTGAAGACACGAGGGGACAGAGACAGGCCGAAGGGGAGGACTTTGTACTGATACGCTTGGCCCTCGAACGCAAACCGCAGGTAGGGGCGGTGTCGGGGCAGGATGGAGACGTGGAAGTACATGTCCTTCAGGTCTACCGCTGCGAACCAACTCAAAGCACTTACCTTGCTCCGCACACCCGGCAGGGGGCGGGTTAGCGACTGAGGAGGAGGTCCCGGGTAGGCGTCCTCTAGACTCGTCGGAACCGGCCGGCCAGGGGGGCAGTCGTGGGGCTGGAGACGGGTGGTCCGTGTCCAGGAAGCCGGGACTGCTGAGATCTGGTGGCAGAGTGCCGTGAGAACGGCATTTGCGGGCCAGGTAACCCAGAGACAAAAGGAAATAGCTCGTTACAGAGAATATGAGAATGTGAAAACCGATTCGACAAAAAATTCTCCTCCCGGCCCTCCACCGGGGACGGAGCGGTCTTACCACCTCTGGAGCTAACATCTTGGTCCCTAGGTTGAGCGTCTACGGACAGCCTGGGAGCCTTCCGGGTCCTCGAGGGGGTCCGTGAGACGGGGGCGTCTGCTTCCTGCGGAGTGCTCGACGCTGGGGCTGAGAGCTGGGCCCGGGTTGAGGCGGAGCAGGGTGTTTCATAGCCGCAGGAGGACGCCCTCGGCGAGCAGACGGGGCATGGCCCATGGCGGCAGGCTTGCGGCGGGGCAGGATGTGCGGTGGCCTCCGTCTGCTTCACCGCTGAGGACTGCTGGGCAGAGTCGTCAACGGTGGCGCCGAATGGACAGAGCTGGGAGATGGGGGTGTGGGAGAAGGTGTGCCTTGTCTACCTCCCGCATTTCGACCAGGTCCAGTCCACAGATGCGTTTCTGGACCACAAGGGGTGGCCATTGCCTGTTTGAGTGCCTGCGCTTCTGATCTCCGTGGCCCGGGGGCGCGGTTGGTCATCCAGCGCAGTTCCTGCAGCACATCAAGAACAGGACTACCCAAGGTGCAAGTTTGAAGTGCCTTGGCCTGGCGTTGGTTGCAGGAAGGGCCGTGGCATGCAGAGTGGAAGCGGTCTGGGACCGTTCCACCGCGAGGGTAGTGAGAGCGGAGGAGCGAAGAAGCCTTGGCTTTGCTTTGCTCAACTCGTCATGCACGTCCGAGAAGAAAGCAACCGGGGGGGGCGTGGCTGTGAGCGGCGCACCTGCCCGCGGGACCGATCAAGTAGCCCGGGAAAGCATAGCGGATCTCCGTGCGTCAGGCTCAGGCTGGGCGGCAGACCCGAAGGTGGCGGCCCAGGCGAGTGATCAGCATCCGATGCCGCTGTAACGCTCTCCGATGCAGCGGTGATGTCATCCAATTCTGAAGCAAGCAAGCGTGCTGGGGAGGCGGGCGGTTCGAGGGGGTTTACCCGGCGAACAGAGCCCGTCATAGTCCCCAAATCGCCTTCATCGCCCGCGGCGCCTGCACCGATCCCGTAGGAAGAAGGCGGAGCGCGGGGGGCAGCTGAAGTGGCTTTCTCTCATTACAAAAGAAAGCAGTGCGACCGCAATGCTATAACGGCCATGTTCTCACACTGAGAAGATGAACCATTGGAGAGAATGCTCATCCCGGGCTCAGACGGAAGCAAACAAGCATACCGGGGAGGCGGGTGGTTCGAGGGGGTTTACCCGGCGAACAGAGCCCGTCATTGTCCCCAAATCGTGTTCATCGCCTGCGGCGCCTGCGTCAATCCCGTAGGAAGGAGGCGAGGCGCGGGGGCGGCTGAAGCGGCTTTCTATCATTACAAAAGAAAGCCACACGACTGCAATGTTGCCATGGCTATGTTCTCGCACTGAGAACATGAACCATTCATAAAACGCTGCCTGCATGTAATCGCAGCCCAGGCATGCAAGACAGCTTTTTATGACCAAGAGAGGTGGGGAGAAATCACTGCATCCAGAAACTACACAGGGGCGGAAATTACGTCCTGAAAAGGATGTTCAACGCCGTTGTGTAATGCTCTTTCAGAGAAATAAACTCTTTTACAGAGAAAATCACTCTTTCAACTCTTTTAACTCTGCGCTGTCGAAGCGCCCAGGGGCAAACTGCACGCCGGCAGTGAAGAGAAAAGCCGCTGAAGTGCGCCGTAAATCCAACAGCAAAGCAGAGTGTCAGAGGATAGAAGCAGGATCAGTTGTGTCATTCGCAGCTGACTGCATACACACGACCATCGGCTCCGAAGAAAATTTCTGAATGAACGAGTGTATTTCCCTCGCCTTTATATCCGTATCCGGAGGCGGGGTATGCAAATACTGTTCGCCAAATCTCATTGGCCTTTTTTCATAGATCAGAGGCATCTTTCGGCGCTCAAGAGAGACCCCTAGTGTCGCTTCTTCGACACGACATCGAAGTGAGCGACAGACGGGGAACTGCATTAAAGATGTAACGCATTAAATATAACCGCATTAAACATTTAACGCATTAAATATAACCACATTAAAGATGTACAGCATTAAATATAACTGCATTAAAGATGTAACGCATTAAATATGACTGCATTAAAGATGTAACCTTTTAAATATAACTGCATTAAAGATGTAACGCATTAAATATAACTGCATTAAAGATGTAACCTATTAAATAGAACTGTATTAAAGATGTGACGCATTAAATATAACTGCATTAAAGATGTGACGTATTAAATATAACTGCATTAAAGACGTAACCTATTAAATATAACTGCATTAAAGATGTAACGCGTTAAATATAACCACATTAAACATGTAACGTATTAGATATAACCGCATTAAAGATGTACAGCATTAAATATAACTGCATTAAAGATGTAACGCATTAAATATAACTGCATTAAAGATGTAAAGCATTAAATATAACTGCATTAAAGATGTGACGCATTAAATATAACTGCATTAAAGATGTAACCTATTAAATATAACTGCATTAAAGATGTGACGTATTAAATATAACTGCATTAAAGACGTAACCTATTAAATATAACTGCATTAAAGATGTAACGCGTTAAATATAACCACATTAAACATGTAACGTATTAGATATAACCGCATTAAAGATGTACAGCATTAAATATAACTGCATTAAAGATGTAACGCATTAAATATAACTGCATTAAAGATGTAAAGCATTAAATATAACTGCATTCAAGATGTAAAGCATTAAATATAACTGCATTAAAGATGTGACGCATTAAATATAACTGCATTAAAGATGTAACGTATTAAATATAACCGCATTAAAGATGTAACGCATTAAATATAACCACATTAAAGATGTAACGTATTAAATATAACCGCATTAAACATGTAACGTATTAAATATAACTGCATTAAACATTTAACGCATTAAATATAACTGCATTAAAGATGTAATGCATTAAATATAACTGCATTAAACATTTAACGCATTAAATATGTAACCTATTAAATATAACTGCATTAAACATGTAACACATTAAATATAACTGCATTAAACATTTAACGCATTAAATATAACTGCATTAAACATTTAATGCATTAAATATAACTGCATTAAATATGTAACGCATTAAATATAACTGCATTAAACATTTAACGCATTAAATATATAACCTATTAAATATAACCGCATTAAACATGTAACGCATTAAATATAACCGCATTAAACTTGTAACGTATTAAATATAACTACATTAAACATGTAACGCATTAAATATAACTGCATTAAAAATGTAACGCATTAAATATAACTGCATTAAACATTTAACGCATTAAATATGTAACCTATTAAATATAACTGCATTAAACATTTAACGCATTAAATATAACCGCATTAAATATGTAACGCATTAAATATAACTGCATTAAACATTTAACGCATTAAATATGTAACCTATTAAATATAACTGCATTAAACATGTAACGCATTAAATATAACTGCATTAAACATTTAACGCATTAAATATAACTGCATTAAACATTTAATGCATTAAATATAACTCCATTAAATATGTAACGCATTAAATATAACTGCATTAAACATTTAACGCATTAAATATAACCGCATTAAATATGTAACGCATTAAATATAACCACATTAAATATAACCACATTAAATATGTAATGCATTAAATATAACTGCATTAAACATTTAACGCATTAAATATAACCGCATTAAATATGTAACGCATTAAATATAACCACATTAAATATAACCACATTAAATATGTAATGCATTAAATATAACTGCATTAAAGATGTAACGCATTAAATACAGGTGCTGGTCATATAATTAGAATATCATCAAAAAGTAATTCCATTCAAAAAGTGAAACTTGTATAATGTATACATTCATTCCACACAGACTGATATATTTCAAGTGTTCATTCCTTTTAATTTTGATGATTATAACTGACAACTAATGAAAACCCCAAAATCAGTATCTCAGAAAATTAGAATATTGTGAAAAGGTTCAATATTGAAGACACCTGGTGCCACACTCTAATCAGCTAATTAACTCAAAACACCTGCAAAGGCCTTTAAATGGTCTCTCAGTCTAGTTCTGTAGGCTACACAATCATGGGGAAGACTGCTGACTTGACAGCTGTCCAAAAGACGACCATTGACATCTTGCACAAGGAGGGCAAGACACAAAAGGTCATTGCTAAAGAGGCTGGCTGTTCACAGAGCTCTGTGTCCAAGCACATTAATAGAGAGGCGAAGGGAAGAAAAAGATGTGGTAGAAAAAAGTGTACAAGCAATAGGGATAACTGCACCCTGGAGAGGATTGTGAAACAAAACCCATTCAAAAATGTGGGGGAGATTCACAAAGAGTGGACTGCAGCTGGAGTCAGTGCTTCAAGAACCACCACGCACAGACGTATGCAAGACATGGGTTTCAGCTGTCTCATTCATTGTGTCAAGCCACTCTTGAGCAAGACACAGCATCAGAAGCGTCTCGCCTGGGCTATAGACAAAAAGGACTGGACTGCTGCTGAGTGGTCCAAAGTTATGTTCTCTGATGAAAGTACATTTTGCATTTCCTTTGGAAATCAAGGTCCCAGAGTCTGGAGGAAGAGAGGAGAGGCACAGAATCCACATTGCTTGAAGTCCAGTGTAAAGTTTCCACAGTCAGTGATGGTTTGGGGTGCCATGTCATCTGCTGGTGTTGGTCCACTGTGTTTTCTGAGGTCCAAGGTCAACGCAGCCATCTACCAGGAAGTTTTAGAGCACTTCATGCTTCCTGCTGCTGACCAATTTTATGGAGATGCAGATTTCATTTTCCAACAGGACTTGGCACCTGCACACAGTGCCAAAGCTACCAGTACCTGGTTTAAGGACCATGGTATCCCTGTTCTTAATTGGCCAGCAAACTCGCCTGACCTTAACCCTATAGAAAATCTATGGGGTATTGTGAAGAGGAAGATGCGATACTCCAGACCCAACAATGCAGAAGAGCTGAAGGCCACTATCAGAGCAACCTGGGCTCTCATAACACCTGAGCAGTGCCACAGACTGATCGACTCCATGCCAAGCCGCCTTGCTATAATAATTAATTCAGGCAAAAGGAGCCCCAACTAAGTATTGAGTGCTGTACATGCTCATACTTTTCATGTTCATACTTTTCAGTTGGCCAACATTTCTAAAAATCCTTTTTTTGTATTGGTCTTAAGTAATATTCTAATTTTCTGAGATACTGATTTTGGTGTTTTCATTAGTTGTCAGTTTTAATCATCAAAATTAAATGAAATAAACATTTGAAATATATCAGTCTGTGTGTAATGAATGTATACATTATACAAGTTTCACTTTTTGAATGGAATTACTGAAATAAATCAACTTTTTGATGATATTCTAATTATATGACCAGCACCTGTATAACTGCATTAAAGATTTAACGCATTAAATATAACTGCATTAAAGGTGTCATGCCGAGGTGTTTCCTTTAAAGAGCTCCGGCTCCACATATTCCACAACGAGAGTGCTTCTGTATTTACTTATTTTGTATTTTTGCATTATAATTCCCTCATTATACATTGATGAAAATTCAGCTGTATGTTTGGTAATGGGGGCTGATCACATTGATGATCACATTGATGTTACTAATGTTGGCCATTTTGGATTGTTTGAAAAATGCACTGGATTTCGAAACACTCCTCCTAGGTATTTCATGTTACAGGTACCAAATGTGCACAACATCATTCCAAGACATTGACGATGTTAAATTGCAAAAGGATTTTTTATATATTAACACATAGGCGTGACTGGGGAGTTCTGTAGCACTACCTTTTGACAAAAGCAGTGGTGTTAGTTTCTTCTACAGTTATCAAACTTGCTACATATATTGCTCATTAAGCCAGACAACTTTCAAAATTATAGTCATTAGCTCCGCCCAACAGGAATTTGGCATTTTTTGGATTGAATGTGAGACAGGAAGTTCTTTATATCTTCTGTGTGCATTGTATGATTGCTATGTTTGGATAATGGGTGCTGATCACATTTATGCAGCTATTATGGGTTACGGCCATGGCGCCACCAACTGACAATGGGAAGTGTGACACTTTGTGTGACTTTGAAATAGTCCTCTTATATTTTCCTTCTCAAATGCATGTGGCCACCATGCTTTGTTTTCCTTGAGCCACCAGGTGGTAATGGCGCCATAGTGATTGAGCCCATCATTGCTACTTGCAACTATATTTATTATTATTAAAAGTTTTGGGTGCTTTTGGGGTGCTTAACATACCTGAAATCTCATTAAATTTTGCACACACATCAGAGTTGTAGTCCACGAGACCTAGGCAGAATTTGTAGGTGCGGATGGGGGGGGGGGCTCTGTAGCACCCCCTTAAACATGGACATTTAATTGGGGCCTCTGTAGCACCCTCCTTTTCACCTAGTCACCAACATTTGTACATATATTGTTCTACATATATTGTCCCAACAGGAAGTCGGTGATGTTTTTATTTTTAAAATTTCATGCTCTGAACTTTTAAATACTACTCCTAGGAGATTTAACCAAATGAAGGCAACATTATGCCAAGACATTGAAGATGCTAAATTGCAAATAGATTTATGATAAATCGAACGTTGTTGCCATGGCGGGGCAATAAATGAATGACAAAAATGGGGAATAGGAAGTGTCTCATATCATCTGCGTGCATTGTGTGATTTAGATCAAAATTGAGCTGTAGGTTTGGTCTTGGGGGCTGATCACATGAATGTGGCTTTTGTGAGACCCGGTTATAGCTCCATCACCTGGTAGCTGGAAGAATGACACTTACAAAAGTCTTTGAAATAGTCCTCTTAAATTTAACCAAATCACTTAAAAATTGTTTAGAATAATGTCAGGACAGCACTGATGTAAAATTGTGAAAGGATACTTGATATCTTGAAAAGTGTTGTCTTGGCAATGGATCAAATGACATGATCTTGTAGTCTATTCAGGTGTATTTGTCAAACTCAGCCATATGTTTAATAATGCTTATGACATGAATGTGGCTATGGTGGGTCATGGTCTTAGGGCCTCCAGCTGTCAACAATAGACGTTCAAGGGTATTACAAAACTTGCCATAATTACATATTTATTTCATTTGCCACACACATTAAAGTTGTTAGTCACTATGTCTGAGCAGAAGGTAAGAAGACATGGTGTCTTGTTTACTCGACCAAATGCATGTGTCCATCATGCATTGTTTTCCTAAAGCCACCAGGTGGAAATTGACCCATGGTGCTTGGGCCTGTCATCGCTGCTTGCAGCTATATATTAGTTAGAGATTGTGTGGGTTTGTTTTTGTATGATGATACTGTATAAATAACAACAAATTTGATTTGTTCTGGTCTTGTGCAACACCGGCACATGAGTTGAAGTCAAACGTGTTCTTAGTGTGTTTGTGTGTTGCTGTAGATTCTGCGGATCTGTACTCGCTACACACCGGAGCAGGACACCATGACATTCTCTGATGGTTTAACGCTCAACCGGACACAGATGCACAATGCTGGCTTCGGTCCGCTAACTGACCTGGTGTTCGCCTTCGCCAATCAACTGCTGCCGCTAGAGATGGACGACGCAGAGACGGGACTGCTCAGTGCCATCTGCCTGCTGTGTGGAGGTACACACACACACACACACACACACACACATAATTTCGGAAACAAGCGACAGCTTTAATCCTTTCAGCTAGTTATTAAAGGTGCTGTAACAATTTAGTGTGCTCTTGATGTGCGCAGATGCTGGAGATCTTGCGTGTTGCATTCATGATGATCACAGAGATGTGAAATACTATTTTGACTGTTATTAATAAAAAACGATAAATCGAGTATTCAAGATATTTTCAATTTAAGAACTACTATTTTAATGTGCTTTACATTTGACAAACTAGTTTCATTCTCCATTTCTCACAACAACAAGAGTGTTAAAACAGAGACAGAAATGGTTTAACTTTAAACTTGAAAGAAAAATAGCATTATATATTTCTCTTTATTATGTGTTGTTATATTGATACATATAAATTTCAAATATCATTCTTCCTTGAGTTCAAAAATAATTTTTCTTTTTTAAAAAGTACTAGTATCTAATGAATAAGTACTAGTATCTAATGAATAAGTACTAGTAACTAATGATTAAGTAATAGTATCTAATGAATAAGTACTAGTAGCTAATGAATAAGTAATAGTACCTAATGAATAAGTAATAGTATCTAATGAATAAGTACTAGTAATGAATGAATAAGTAATAGTATCTAAAGAATAATTACTAGTAGCTAATTAATAAGTAATAGTATCTAATGAATAAGTACTAGTAACGAATGAATAAGTAATAGTATCTAAAGAATAAGTACTACCATCTAATGAATATGTACTAGTATCTAATGAATATGTACTAGTATCTAATGAATAAGTACACAGATTGAAAAAACAAGAACGTAATTTACATTGTGAACGTTACATTGAATATCGTCAAATAATATGAAGAGGCCCAGGACTAATCAAAAGCATTTATCCTGAACATTTCTCCAGTGTAAATGATTTGTGCTCACTTCATGTAAGTGCTGATGTTTGTGTGCAGATCGTCAGGATCTGGAACAGGCTGATAAAGTGGACGTACTGCAGGAGCCACTGCTGGAAGCTCTGAAGATCTATGTGAGGAAGAGAAGACCTCACAAACTTCACATGTTCCCCAAGATGCTCATGAAGATCACAGACCTGAGGAGCATCAGTGCCAAGGGTAAGTCTCACTTTCAGAGAAGCGTTTGATCTGGCGGCCACTGCAGCCCTGAGGTTCGCCGTCTTTCTCCATCGGCTTTGTACCTTAAGCACCCATGCACAGGGGAGCAAATGTCGCCCGCGACCTGTGTTTTTAGTCTGAGTCACGGGTCGGGGGGCTCATTGTGTTGACTGCGTTGCGGTTAATTGCTCCCTTCCTTTGTGCACACTTGAGGAGGGCCGCATACGACATATAAAAGCATTGGTGAGAAGTGACCATTGAAATGTGATACATTTCTTTTGCACGGGCTTTAGAGTGTGTAAACTGCTCATACCTCTATAAATAACCATCCAATGACAGGCCGTCTTACATCTCCTTAGAGTGCCACGTGGGGGAAGGTCTTAAAACTTGAGTCGAAAAGTCATTGGTTGCTCCCACAAGTCAACTGTCCAATGGTATTTTAAACTCGCTTGTCAAATGGAGAAAGAAATGCAATTTAAAAGGTGCTGTTTTATTGTTACATTTAATTACATTTTAACCATGAAGTAAATACATGATTTATTAATGCACAATTGAATTTCTAGATATAATTACATTTTTAAACATTAATAAAATAAACAAATGTATATGCATCTTTTTATTTGTCCATTTATAGACTGTTTTATTTATTCATGTTTTTATTGATAATTTATTCTTCATTCTTTTATTCATTTTTCCATAGAAAACAATGTTGCAAATTTCAAAATATCGAGTGTTGCCTCGATATGGTTTGTCAGTTTTTTGGTTGGCTATATATTGAAATTTGATATCTTTAATTACTTTTCAGTTTCTTGATATCTGAAATACATTTACACAAATCAAATATGAGCATTGTTACTAGCATTAATTTGAACTATTGATATCAGGAATGGAAATCTGTACTAGTCACTGTGTAAATACATTGCTAATATGTGTGTTTGGAATTTGAACTAGTGTAATTATAGATATCAGTAACAAAACAGGAGTGTTCCGGGGTTCAAATGGGAAAGGAGGAGATGGGAAATATTTTTTCGGATGAACAAAGTAATATTTCATGTAAAATTAAAACATAAAGGCAAAAACATTAACAAACATGGCAGCTGCGTGTGGCTCTCTCTCTCTCCTGAACTGCCGCCTCCGACTACCTTTATCCCTCTCCTCAGCTGATTAGCTCGATTGGGGGCATGTAGAGCCACTTCTGCCGGCAGGCTTTCCCCGCCTTCCTCACCTGGGATGGAGACAAGGGGAGGGAAAAGGGGGAAGGGAAAGAGTGAGGTGGAGCAACAGTGAGAGAGACAGAAATTGCTTGCCAGGTCCCAGACACGCCGTCGCCTAGTCCTTGACCACTCCTCCACCCTTTGGTGGACGACAGCTCCTCCTCCCCAGGTGGGCAGCAACAAGCCCTTCGACCCCTCGTGGATGGAATGCCCATTCACGTTCTGGTGGCCGGTAGCGAGCCCCTCTGCCCCTCGTGGATGACGGCCGTTCCTCCGTGTCTGCTCCTTTGGGCAGACTGCAGTTGTGAGGACTCCACGACAGCGCATTCCTCCTCCCTCCCGGATTATGGCACCAATATAACGGGAAGTTAAAATGGGAAAGGAGGAGGCGGGAACCTGATAAACTGTTCAAGTAATATTTAAGGTAAAATTAAAACATAAACACATACATGGCAGCTGCGTGTGGCTCTCTCTCCCGAATTGCCGCATCCAGCTGATTTATCTCTCTCCTCGGCTGATTAGGCCGGTTTGGGGCCGGGTGTGCGTAGTAATGACCAGGCCCGCCCTCCTCCTTGTCACATGGAGTGAATGACAGATCATTGTGAAATTCAATTACAGATTTTTGTCAAAATAAGAACGTGTGTAGTTTATTTGTTGAAAAGAATACCTAAAACGCATGTCTCTCTCTGTGTGTCAGGAGCGGAGCGCGTGATCACCCTGAAGATGGAGATTCCCGGCTCCATGCCTCCTCTCATCCAGGAGATGCTGGAGAACTCGGAAGGTTTGGAGAGTTCGGTGGGCGGGGTCAGCTCACGGGCCAGCTGTAGCCCCTCACTTTCCCCGAACTCCGCCCAGAGCAGCCCGCCCACGCAGTCACCATGACAACCTTCGTGGCCACTCACCGACTACTGTGTGCCCTCCCGGACACACACACACAAACACACACACACACACACACACACACACACACACACACACCCATACCCACTCCTCTGCCTGTGCTCCTCAGAGACTAATGGAGGTCAGTCTGGGATTTTGACGTTTTCTTCCCTTCAGATTCTTGTTCGAGAGATCAGATTGTGATTATCCTCCTTTTCACCACTCCGTTACGAAGTCGGTTCACCCTTTGGATGAAGACTGCTGGACGAGTGAAGATCGCATTAAAACAAAAAGTGCAAGAATTTCTGAACAAACTTATGCAAGGAATTTTTTTTTATTTTACTTTTATTTTTGATTCTTGTGGCCTGGACTTCTGATTTCCAACTAAATAAAAAATATATAAATATAGAGAGAGAAACATGAACGATTGTGATTGTCTGAGGACAGAATGAATCATGGACTTGATGTAAAGATGCATTCGGATTATTCTTTCTTTCTGCCTGTGAAAGGAAACGAGACATGATGATGATGATGATGATTTTCATGCAATTTTGAAAAGAATATTCATTTACACTCACAAAATTGTGCACAGAAGATATAAAAACGGTTGCAGAAAAACAAGTGTTTGTGTCTGTCTTGCTCTTTGTGTTTCAAGTTACAAGCACAAATCTCAAAGACTCCAGGAGTTTTGCTTGATATTTGACAAAACATACAGACAACAGTAGTTTCTTTAAGACCCCATGAAATAACTTGTGCAGTGTTCTTTCCTGTTTTAATATATTTTCTATTGAAAAAGAACGTTTCAAACACATCGATGGGCTCCTGCATCTTTCAACAGCTTTGAGTTCACATCACAGAATGACACATGCATTGCTCCATTGCAGCTGATAGATGGTGGAATTGGGTGGAGGGACGTTCTTGTTATAGAGAGCATTTTATTGGACAAAAACACCCCTGAGGAAAAAGACCAGTTGGTATTATACTCCATATTTCTTAGTAGAGACTGTATATTTTTAATGCGAATGTCTGCCAGAAATGTAGGGGCTAACATGGACTAATGGCCACAAAAGTTCAGTTTTGATTTTATGTTATCTTTAAATACATTTTCATTATTAAATGTTTTCTCGTTGGTCCACGTATAGTGTTCATAAATACGGAGCCCCTTAGAAGTCTGGCCAGGAATTTTTTTTCCTGTAATAGCGTTCGCTCACCATAAATTTACCACAGTTTTACTACAGTAAGTTACTAAATGGCCTGTCAGCAAAAAATAAAAAAATGTGTTTAAATTGCTGCCCCTGCTCGTTTCCATTCAAATGTCCTTTTACTTACTGTACAAGAAGGTGTGCGTCATGACGTCATTCTTAAAAACCACTGCCCTTGAGCCGTTTCCATACAGAATTTTGTGTATATCGCAAATTGTAGGTGATCTTTCACGTCCCAGATGTCCCTACATTTGTGTAAAATATAGAGAAGATTAAAATTGGCCAGCTTACTGTTTACTTTCACATAATTCTCTTTTTGTTTTTCTGTTCTGAAAGCTCGTGTCTGTTATCGCAATACAAAAAAAAGAAGTGTGTCTTCTCGTTGGCCAACATCCACTTCAGACACTCTGAGAACTTAAACAACCATAAATTAGACAGGGCAGATTCACTGCTTTTTTTATATTTTTTTCTTTCTTTCTTTTTTGTTTTTTTACCATCATGCCAATCGGGATTGGCACGGGATTCATATAAAAAGGGGTTATTTTTACTGGGCATTTTGGTAAAAGGCACTGTAATTTTTACCGGCCTGGGAACATGCAGTCCATAAAAAGTCTGGAAAAACTTCAATCAAGAATAAAGGTAATGTGTCTTTTAAAGAAACTGAGGAAAACTTGAGTGTTCCTCTCCATTATGCAGTTTGTTGTACTGACAAATGTGATGAAAATTATGATGCTACATTTTGCTGTTAATGTCATTTTTCCCAACAAAAACTGTTTCCAAACTAGTTTTTCACAACAACTGATGTGTTGACATAGGAATATGCTGTAAAATAGCATGTCAATACTTGTGAAATATTATCAATGATTTGCGTTTCCACCAGCTTTTTTTTTTACGTATTAAAACTCTTATCGCAATAAATATTAGGATGGAAATATAGTTACTGATTGGGCAACACTGAATGTGAACGCGTTATAAATTGCTGTGAAGAAAAGGGAGACTTTTATTATGACAGAGAGACTTTTACCAAGAGCATTTCCGCATGACACTCCCTGAACTTGGTTGCATTTCAGTGGGATGAAATATTTACATTGATATGTAACATTTCTGACAGTATGAAACACTAACGCAGTATAATGTGAATGAATTAGAGGAATAATGTCAATTATGCTTCTTTTTTGACATGTTCACTAGCGGATCAACATTGCGTCAGAGCGTGTTGTAGTTTTTTATAAATACAGTAATAAACATTGATGAGAAGATCTGTTACTTTGATCACCTCTAATCGATGGTATTATACAGATAACACACTATTTACACCATGCAAATGTACAAAAATGTAGTATTTTGTATGGTACATATGAAGAAATTCAGAAAACCTTGATATTCCAATAGGACTTTTTGATCAAAGTCTATCTCGCTGTATGACAGGACGTGTGTGTTCTGGAGTTTTCTGTGATTATCATCCACTCGAAGTCATCACGGTACATCCAGAGTCCACCTGCATCTCATTACAGGTTACACTTTTCTCGAATCCGATCAGGACCACTTACATATGTGATACATATCTTTCTAATTTCATTGAACATCCGGGTCAGATTTAATGTCTTTAATTTAATGGAGTATTTCGGGTTAAATACAAGTTAAAGGTATATGTCATCCAAAAATGAAAATTCTCTCTTCATTTACTCACCCTCATGTCATCCCAGATGTGTTTGACCTTCTTTCTTCTGCAGAACACAAATGAAGATTTTTAGAAGAATATTTCAGCTCTGTAGGTCCATATAATGCAAGTGAATGGTGACCAGAACTTTGAAGCTCCAAAAGCACATAAAGGCAGCTTAAAAGTAATCCACAAGACTCCAGTGTTTAAATCAACATCTTCAGAAGTTACATGACTGGTGTGAGTAAGAAACAGATCGATATTTAAGCCTTCTTTTTTATTATTGTCCTCCCTGATCCACTTTAACTTTCACTTTCTTCTTCTTTTGTTTTTGGTGATTCACAATCTTCATGCATACGCCACCTACTGGGCAAGGAAGATAATTTATGATAACATTTGACTTAAATATTCATTTGTCTTTCACTCACACCTATTATATTACATGACCACTGGAGTTTAATTACTGTTATGATGCCTTCGTGTACAATTTGGAATGTCAAAATGTTGGCACCCATTCATTTGCACTGTAAGGACATACAGAGTTGAGATATTCTCCTAAAAATCTTCATTTGTGTTCTGCAGAAGAAAGAAAGACATACACATCTGGGTATACATTTTTGGGTGAACTTTAAGCTCAATTGACAGCATCTGTGGCATAATATTGATTACCACAAAAACTAATTTTGACTCGTTCCTCTTTTTCTTAAAACAATTAAAATAAATCTATGTTCCAGTGAGACACTTCCAATGGAAGTCAATGGGGTCAATAATCTGTAAACATTAAAATACTGTTTCAAAAGTATAGACACAAGACATGAACAATATGTGTGTTAACATGATTTTACTGTCATTAAATCACGCACTGACCACATCTGTGTAGAGTTATATACAATTTTACAACTTCATCCCATGATGATGTAATGTCAACAAATCTAAAACCCTAGAATGACTGTAAAAATGACAAATAATACATGAGCTTTTACAGAAGAATTATTTTGTGCTTTTATAAAATTACTAAAGCTTTTAAACACTACAAAAATGACCCCATTGACTTCCATTGGAAGTGTCTCACTGTAACCTTTCTTTTTTTAAAGGAGGGATGAGTCTACATACATTTTTGTGGTATCAACATCATTCCACAAATGCTGTCGATTGAGCTTCACTTATATTAAACCCAGAATATTCCTTCAAGGGAAGAAAATAAAACTATGCTTCAGGAGTTCGGATGAGCGGTTCGTTCGGCACATAAAGAGACTGGTTTCTATATTTCTCAAAGTGCAAGAAAGTTGATGCAAATCTGAACTGGTTATATAAAACAAAAATTTTTACCTTGTGTACACTATATGTGATGGCATTTTTCCTGCTGCGCTTTGATTTTATGTTGTGTAACTGCAAATGACTTATAAATACTACATTAGTCAAAAAATGGGTCTATCTCCATAACTTGTTGATGTATTTTCACATAACCGGTTTTGAAAATTATAATTGAATTACAGTATATAACATAATGATGAACATACTAAGGATTTGCTGTTTTATTGGGTTTACATGTATATTCAATTTCTGTGATGGAAAGATGGCTCTATCAACACAGTATTTTGTGACTCCTTGTTCTCAGGTGACAGACAGTAAATTTCGTTGTGTTGGGAGGAAGGTCAGCTCTCTGCTGGATGTTACTGATCCGCTGTCGCTCTTTACTGTGGTGTTTGAGAGTCCGACTCTTCCTCACGGCATCTCTGCTGCTGTCAGACTCACAAACCTCAGTAGAACATTATCAACATCATAACGTGCACCGCTCTGCCCAATCACAGAAGTACTGGGACAGCACTTTAATATATTAATGACATCAGTTCTTATTCAGAACAGTTCCATTTTTAAGAAAATACTGGAACCGAATGGTTTGGTTAAAAGTTCTCAAATGTGCATTCTTCAGCCGATAGAGATGGCGTTTCAGCACACTGCTGAACACAAATTATGATTTTTAGAAAAATATTTCAGCTCTGTAGGTCCATTCAATGCAGGTGAATGGTGGCCAGAACTCTGAAATTCCAAAAAGGCAGCATAAAGTAATCCATATGACTCCAGTGTTTGAATCCATGACTTCAGAAGCGATATGATAGGTGTGGGTGAGAAACAGATCAATATTTATTTATTTTTTACTATACATTTTTCTCTCTGCCCAGTAGGTGGCGATATGCATGAAATGTAGATTTACAATAAAAAAGGATTTAAATATTGATCTTTTTTTCACAAACACCTATCGAATCGCTTCTGAAGATATGGATTTAACCACTGGAGTTGTATGGACCAATTTTATGCTGCCTTTATGTGCATTTTGGAGCTTCAAAGTTCTAACCACCATTCACTTGTTAGTTAATAAGAACGTTGTTTGAATGGTCTCTTCCACTTTTGTTTTGATGCAGGAGTTGGGGAGAAAGAGGAGGAGGAGGAGGAGGTGGGCTCACGCTTTGAGTTATGGTCCTGTAAGCGTGGAGAGATTCTGGCTATAGTATACACTACACTTTACAGCTCTCATTTCTCCAGTCTGAGTTCCGTGAAAGACATTAGTGAAGCGTTTGTCTCTCTTAAAGAATTTCTTCATGGGCTCAGAGAACAGTGAGTTCACCATTTGATCCATACCTGTCTATTTTATTTGTTTTTGTTGTTAGTCATAATTTGCTGTTGCTGCGGGCTTTAAGCGGCAAATGTTACTAACAATTTTTTTGTTGTGCTTGACAGCCCACATGTCAAATACTCCATGAAGCCGCATTCAAATCTCTAGATGTGTTATACTTTAATAAAAACATTTTATTATCATAAATCTATTAACTGTAAAAGAGTGATACCTGACATACACATGGAAATCCATCCCAGCCAGTTCTATTAAATCCTAATCCATTAATCACAAACAAATGTGATTGGTCCATCCAGACCAGCGCTGAGAAAAGTAACAGATAGCTCATGGGCGCCACCTATTGTATGTGCTAATTCAGCAGCAGTCTGGAGAAACTTTAAAGGCATTAAAGCTGAGGTGTGTCATTTCTGCAATAATGATTATTCACTGAGTTCCACCCCACTCTCACGCCATTGGGTGAGTCAGTGTTACTGTAACGGGCTGGTTTTCAAACAAATGTTTTAAAGTAGCACAGTGTAACAACTATCAGTGGCTTATTTGTTTTTGCATATTGACGCTGGTCAGTTTAGTTTGTGTGAAGCTAGAGCGTCCAGTCCCAGTTCAGAGAAGGTGCGCACTGGACTGGAGGAACTGGATGATCTGGAGGAGGTGTGTATCATCACCACGTGTCTTGTGCTGTAATGTTATGTTAATGGATACAGTGTGTGAATGTGTGGTGTATTGTGTGTGTGCAGGGCTCTCAGAGGGAGCTGTTGAATCTGTCTCAGCAGGACTATGTGAACCGTATAGAGGAACTCAATCAGTCTCTGAAAGAGGCCTGGAGTTCAGCACTGAAGATTGTCATCCGGGTCGGAGAAACCAACATGAAATTAAAATGAACCATGTTTATTTTATTTTACATGTTCCTGGTCGTGTTGTGCATGTTGTTCCAAAGAAATGTTTTTTTTCTTTACAGAATTTTTTGCTCCACCTCTACTTTTTTTTCAACCACTTGTGTGACATGTTTCTCATGATCTTAAATCTTTTGATCTGAAGGTATATGATTAAATGTTTGAAATTAGTTTTGTAGACAAAATATTATTGTGCCACCATATTAATTAATTTCATTATAAATCTAAAATGTAATAATAAAAAAGTTTTTGAAATTGATGACTTGGATTAAATAATAAAGAAAAGCAGCTAATAAGTGCCCAACACAGATGGGAACTCCTTCAATACTGTTTAAAAAGCATCTCAGGGTGATTCCTCAAGAAGTTGATTGAGAAAATGTCAAGAGTACATGTCTGTAATTCTAGACAAAGGGGGACTATTTTGAAGATGATCAAATATAACACATAATTCCCATAGTTCCATTTATATTATTCCATAGTTTTGATGACTTTACTATTATTCTAAAATGTGAAAAAAAAAATCAAATAAATTGGAACAAAGAATAAATGTTTCAAAACTTTTGACCGGTTGTGTACGTTACATTACTGAAGTATGAAAGTGGTTTAAGAATGCCGTTTCACGTTGACTACAGTATATATTATATAGTATGTATATTTGTTCATGAAGTAAATAACATACTTGCTTTGTGTCTCAGTGCTCTAAGATGCTGTCTGATACATCAGTAATTCAGTTTTACCCAGCAAGTTTGTCCTCATCACAGACATCCTGGACACATTCGGTACAATCTGCTCATGTTTTTTCTAAGGATGCACCAATGTATCAGCCGCTGATATTTATCGGCCAATTAATTTCCAAATTAAAACCATCGGCAAATCGGTTTAAGCATGAAAACGCTGATATGGTTCATTTATAATGAATTATCACACTTTGAAAAAACTCTTTGAATTCAAATGCACAATCCATAAATATGATAGCAACAGAATGTAGAAGGATTGACATTCCTGAGAACATGTCATATTGCATTTTTATTCTTTCTTGTTCTCACTTTAATGAGGAAAAAACATCATTATGTGACACTCGTGAAAGCAGCACTTACATCTACATGATGAGGTGAAACCATCCAAACACACTGAAAACAGCAAACTTTGACTGCTGAGACACTGGTATGGTATCCAATAAGGCTGCACGATTGATTGAGTTTAGTTTGAAATTGCAATAAGGTATTGTTTGATTACAAAATCTTGAAGGCTGTGTTTAAAAATAGACTGGAATCAGCTCTTCAGTTAGCATTGTGTAAGCAAGTGGCACCCTCTAGCGGTCTGGACCGCATTTTCCATTATTCATTGCACCACTATAGAACTTAAACGGTTGTTTTGTTCCTTTGGTAACTTTTTATTTTAATTGATGTTGCTGACATTTCCATGAAATTACCCAACATAATATGTTTGCATAATATAAATGTATGATGTTCTATTATATAGTACAAACATGTAAAACATGAGTTCTGTTGTTTTGAACTGCAAAAACAGAAGTGCAAAAATGTTTTAAGTATAAAACATACTTTCCCCTTCTGTCGCTCACTTCGACATTGTGTCAAAGAAGCAGCAATAGGGGTCTCTCTTGAGAGCCTGATGCATCTCTGAACTTTGAGAAAAGGCCAATGAGAAATTGGCAGACAGAATTTGCATGTCCCGCCCCTGGACATACGGGTATAAAGGGGGGGAAATACATCCGTTCATTCAGAAATTTTCTTCGGAGCCGACCAGTTGTGTGAGCAGCGAGCTGCAGAGTCACAGTCTGTTTCCTTTCATCTCTGAGCGTATACTGTTGGATCTATGGTGCATATCAGCGGTTTTCTCCTCTGCACGGCAGCGCTATTAAAAGAGAAATTTTCCTATAAGTGTGTTTTTCTCTAAAAGAGCAATACACAGCGGCGTTGAACGTCCTTTTCAGAACGTGTCTTTATAAAGATGCCTTTCCGCCCCTGTGTAGTTCCTGGATGCGGTCGAGTTCTCTCCGCTCCTGACTGTCACAGGCGCTGCCTCGTGTTCTCACTGCGAGAACCTACCATGGCAACGTTGAGGTCGTGGCCTTCCTTCCTAAAAAGGAACGCCACTCCATCCGCCCCCCGCGTCGCTCCTTCTTCCCACGGGATTGAGGAAGACCCGGCTGGCGATGGAGGCGATTTGGGGATGGCAGCGGGCTCGGTTTCGCTGAGTATGACCCACGAACCACCCGGCCCCCGACATGCTTGTTGACTTACGCCCGGGGTGACAGTGGCTCCCCTCACGGCCAGTCTGCCTATCCTCTTGAGCCCCCTGAGCTGGATGATGAGCTCGCCGCTGAATCTGAGAGTGTTCCGGCATCTGACGCGAAAGACTCGATTGGGCTGCCACCTTCGGTTCGGCACACCCAGTCAAAGGCTGATGCCCAGATGGCCGACATGCTTGCCCGGGCTGCCGCCAATGTGGTGTTGGACTGGAATCCTCCATCCTCCCCACAGCCTTCGTGGCTGGATGATTGGTTCCTGTGGTCTGCACGCCGCTCACAGCCACGCACCCAACGGTTCCCTTCTTTCTGGAAGTGCATGATGAGCTGACGAGCTTGTGGAGGGCACCTTTCACTGCCCGTAATCGATCATCTCGCTCATCCACTCTCACTACCCTCGACAGCGGAGCAGTCCATGAGTACATGGCGGTCCCCCAGGTGGACAGGGCGGTTGCGATCCACCTGTGTCCTGAAAACGCCACCACTGCGCTTAGCGACTGACTCTGCCACCCTCGTGGTCCAGGAACGTCATCTGTGGCTGAACCTGGTCCAGATGCGCGAAACGGACAAAGCACGCTTTCTCAACGCGCCCGTCTCCCAGTTCGGCCTTTTCGGCGACACCGTCGAGGACTTCGCACAACAGTTCTAAGCGGTGAAGAAGCAGACGGAGGACATCTCTCACATCATTCCCCGTTGCACTTCCAGCGCGGGCCGTGCCCCGTCTGCCCGGCAAGGGCATCCTCCTGTGGTTTCCAAGAAGCGTGCAGCTCCGCCTCAGCCTGGCCCAGCTCTCAGCCCCCGTCTCACGAACCCCCTCTAGGACCCAGAAGGCTCCCAAGCGTTCCTGAGATGGACGACCCAGAGATCAAGATGTTTGCTGTGGTAAGCAGACCACTCCGTCCCCCGGTGGAGGGCTGGGAGGAGAATCCTCAGTTGAGTTTCTTTTGTTGCCACACCCCCTCCAGGCTGCGGTACCCACATTCTCAATAAAAGAGCAATTTCCTCTGTCTCTGGGTCATCTGGCCCGCAAATGCCATTCTCACGGCACGCAGGTGCCACACCTCAACAGTCCCGGCATATTGGATGCAGACCCTTTGCCTCTAGCCCCATGACTGTTGCCCGCTGGCCGGCTGGTCCTGACGAGTCTAGAGGACGCCACCTTGGAACCTCCTCCTCAGTCACTGACCCACCAGCACGGAGCTTGGACGTGTGGCTTTTACTTCCCAATCCATCACGCTGGCTGGCCAGGACCATCCGACACGGTTACGCAATTCAGTTTGCCAGGCCTCCTCCCCCATTCGGGGGCATCCGCTTTACCGCAGTGCACGGTGAAGACGCCAAATCCTTGCGGGCGGAAATCGCTTCTCTCTTACTCAAATACACGATAGAGCCTGTCCCTCCAGCCAAGATGAAGAAGTGTTTCTACAGCACTTACTTCATCGTACCCAAAAAAGGCGGCAGCTTACGACCGATCTTGGACTTGCAAATTTTCAACCAGGCCTTCCACAAACTCCCGGTCAAAATGCTCACACAAAAACACATCCTAACTTGCGTCCGGCATCTAGATTGTTTTGCAGCGGTAGACCTGAAGGACTTCAACTTCTCAATCTTGCCTCGACATCGACCCTTTCTACAGTTCGCGTTCAGCGGCCAGGCGTATCATTACAAAGTTCTCCCCTTCGGCATGTCCTTGTCTCCTCATGTCTTTATGAAGGTCGCAGAGGCAGCCCTTGCTCCGGTTCGAGAAGCAGGCATTCGCATACTGAACTAAATCGACAACTGGCTCATCCTGGCCCACTCCCGAGAGTTACTATGCGCTCACAGGGACCAGGTGCTCAGACAACTCAACTGTTTAGGTCTTCAGGTCAACTGGGAAAAGAGCAAGCTTGCCACGGTTCAGAGTATCTCTTTTCTCGGCATGGAGTTAGACTCGGTCTCAATGTCAGCACGCCTCACAAATGAGCGCACACAGTCAGTGCTGAAAGGCCTCACCTCGTTCAGGCCAGGCACATCCCCCTAAAATATTTCCAAAAGCTCCTGGGGCATATGGCATCCTCCGCGGCAGTCGCAGCGCTGGGGTTGATGCATATGAGACCGCTCCAGCACTGGCTCCAGACCCGAGTCCGAGACAAGCATGACGTCGTGGCACGCACCGTGTGTTTATCACCCCCGCCTGCCACCAAACTTTCAAACCCTGGACAGACCTCTTTTTTTTACGGGCAGTAGTCCCTTTGTAGCAGGTGTCCCGATGCTTCCTGGTCACCACAGACGCTTCCAAACAGGGTTTGGGCGCCGTGTGCAATGGGCACGCAGCTGCGGGCCGTTGGAAAGGGCCCCCGCTGTGCTGGCACATCAATTGCCTAGAGTTGTTGGCTGTACTTCTTGCCCTGCAGAGGTTTCTCCTGCTAGTTCGGAGCAAGCACGTCTTTATCCGATCAGACAACACCACCACGGTAGCGTACATAAATCGCCAAGGTGGCATACGCTCCCATCACATGTCACAACTCGCCCGTCGTCTCCTCCTTTGGAGCCAGCAGCGACTCAAGTCACATCCCGGGCAACCTCAACATGGTAGCAGACGTGCTATCATAACACCCTTTTCCCAGCGGAGAGTGGAGGCTTCACCCCCAGTCGGTCCAGCTGATTTGGGAACGGTTCGGCAAGGTCAGGGAGGATGAGGAACAAGTCACTCTGGTGGCCCCTTATTGGCCCTCTCGGATTTGGTTCTCGGATCTGGTGCTCCTCGCGACAGCCCCTCCCTGGCAAATTCCCCTGAGGAAGGACCTTCTTTCTCATGGACGGGACACTCTCTGGCATCCGCGCCCAGACCTCTGAAACCTCCACGTCTGGCCCCTGGACGGGATGCGGAAGATCTAGCTGGCCTACCACCTGCTGTCGTAGACATGATCAACCAAGCCAGAGCTCTCTCTACCAGGCAACTTTACGCCCTGAAGTGATGCTTGTTCACAAATTGGTGTTCTTCCCGGGCTGAAGACCCACAGAGGTGTGCAGTCGGGTCAGTGCTCTCATTCCTGCAGGAGAGGTTGGAGGGGAGGCTGTCCCCCTCCACCTTGAAGGTGTATGTAGCTGCTATCATGGCCCACCACAACGCAGTAGACGGCAGGTCTTTGGGTAAGCACGACTTGGTTATCAGGTTCCTAAGAGGCGCTCGGAGGTTGAATCCCTCCCGGCCAAGCCTGTTCCCCTCCTGGGATCTCTCAGTTATCCTCTCGGGCCTTCAGAGACCCCCCTCGAGCCACTAGAATCAGTTGAACTCAGGCCCTCTCCCTGAAGACGGCCCTCTTGATCACGCTCGCCTCCATCAAGAGGGTCGGGTACCTGCAAGCGTCCTCTGTCAGCAACACCTGCCTGGAGTTCGGTCCGGCAGATACTCATGTGATCCTAAGACCACGACCGGGCTACGTGCCCAAGGTTCCTACGACTCCCTTCAGAGACCAGGTAATGAACCTGCAAGCGCTGCCCCGGGAGGAGGCAGACCCAGCCCCTTCATTGCTGTGTCCGGTATGTGCTTTGCATATCTATTTGGACCGCACGCAGAGCTTTAGACGTTCTGAGCAGCTCTTTGTTTGCTTTGGTGGACAGCGGAAAAGGAACACTGTCTCCAAACAGAGGCTTTCCCACAGGGTGGTTGACGCCAGAGCATTGGCCTATCACACCCAGGCCGTGCCCGCCCCCTTCCCGGTTCGAGCACACTCGACGGGAAGTGTGGCATCCTTATGGGTACTGGCCAAAGGCACATACCTAGCAGACATATGCAGAGCAGCGGGTTGGGCAACACAAAATATCTTTACGAGATTTTACAATCTCAGGGTTGAGTCGGTTTCATCCCGTGTTTTCTCAGGTCCGAGCCGGTAGAACTCGGTAACGCGGTAACAACTGACCGGGTGTACCGCTTACACCTAGCGCCCTTTCCTCCGCTGAGGCAATACCGTGCACTCTTATCCCAGGAGATCACACTAACTTGGCTCCCTGGATGACTCCTCCCTAGCCCTCTGGTTCGCAAATTCAGTGGAGGAATTCGCCGACCAAACCCAGTGCGGGTACTCAATTTACCCTGTACTGGAATAGGTGCTCCCCAGGTCGGGCCTCCATGTGGACTTGTCCCCCTGTGTGTATTTTCCGCGGTATGGTCTCCTTGCGAGCGGACCCGCGTCTCCCTTGGGCAGTCCTCACTGACCCCCAGTCGCCGTGTTTGTAGCAACTCCTGTTACTGTTGTAACCTCCGTTCCCTGATGGAGGGAACGAGATGTTGTGTCCTCCTGGCCACGTCGCTGAACCAAGCCACTGTTGCGGCCGAACCTCATTGTCGGCTCCTCAGACAAATCCTGAATGAACAGACGCATTTCCCTCCCTTTATACCCATATGCCAATTTCTCATTGGCCTTTTCTCAAAGTTCAGAGATGCGTGAGGCTCTCAAGAGAGACCCCTAGTGTCGCTTCTTCGACACAACGTCTCGTTCCCTCCATCAGGGAACGGAGGTTACATCCATAACCTAGACATTCTCTTTTACATCAAGGATCATGATATTTTGTTATTTTCAATGTTTTTTTTAACTTTTTATCTTGTACATATTTATCTTTCATTGTGGATCTCTTTAAAATGTTTTAAAGGCCTGTCATGTGTTCAAAAGAGTCAATCCATGTTTAATGGAAATTATTTAATGTTTGAACAAAATATTTTATGCCTCTTTATGATTTCAAAACCAAAATCCTGAGCAAAACTGTGATCTGATGACTAAATAAGGTAAGTGGCAAAATATCGGTATCAGCACCAGTATCGTCAATAGTTATTTGTTAAAATTGGTATCAGCCAAAAATTGTCATATCGGTGCATCCCTATTTTTTCATAATGGAAAAAAATCGCACTGTTTTTGACCCCTGTGCAGTAACAGTTTCATGTCTTGATCAATAAGAAATATAAGAAAAAAGGGAAGTCATATTTGAAGGTAAACTGTGGGTTATTTGATCAGTTTTATTCAATAATACAATAGCATATGTCCCCTAATCAAAAGAAAATTATTAGAAAATTTCCAATTAAATAAGAAGGATGATTTTTTTTAACTGTATTACAGAAATGAGAATCTAATAAGAATCATAGTGGGTGTTATATGTACAACACCCTATCTGCACCAGACATTTCTAAACAAATGTTCTAAACTTTTATTTGGAAATGTGTGTGTCTGTTTGTGTGTGTGTGTGTGTGTGTGTGTGTGTGTGAGAGAGAGAGAGAGAGAGTATGTGTGTGTGAATATGTGTGTGAGTGTGTATGTGTGTGTGAGAGAGAGAATATGTGTGTGTGTGTGTGAGAGTGTGTGCGCGTGCGTGTGTGTCTGTTTGTGAGTGTGTCTGTATGTGAGAGTGTGTGTGTCTGTTTGTGAGTTTGTCTGTGTGTGTGAGAGTTTGTGTGTGAGAGAGAGAGAATATGTGTGTGAGAGTGTGTGCATGTGTCTGTTTGTGAGTGAGTGTGTGTGTGTGTGTGTTTGTGAGAGTATGTGTGTGTGAGTGTGTGTGAGAGTATGTGTATATGTGCGTGTGTGTGTTTGTGAGAGTATGTGTGTGTGTGTTTGTGAGTGTGTGTGTGTGTGTGTGAGAGTATGGGTATGTTTTCGTGTGTGTGTGTGTCTGTGTGTGTGAGAGTATGGGTATGTTTTCGTGTGTGTGAGTGTTTGTGTGTGTGTGTTTGTGAGTGTGTGTGTGTTTGTGTGTGTGTGTCTGTATGTGTGAGAGTATGGGTATGTGTGCGTGTGTGTGTTTGTGAGTGTGCGTGTGTGTGTGTGTGTGTGTGAGAGTGTGCGTGTGTTTGTGTGTGTGCGTGAGAGTGTGTGTGTGTGTGTGTGAGTGTGTGTGTGAGTAGGTGGTCTGGTGTATGACAGGATCTGGTCCATGTGTGCTGACCCTCATCCTCTACCAGGTAAAATTATGTGCATCATCACAACCCAACTTAGAAAATAAGTTATATCTGTTACCATCTCTATGATATTTGTAATTACTTTTCTCCTGATTGTTATTCTCAGAGTCGTTCTGTGCTGAAGATGAACGACACAGCTAAAGGAACATATCTGAACTGGTTCTTTAAAATCGCCTCCATCAGAGAGCTCGTCCCCCGACTGTATGCAGTCTGAATGCTTTTCATCACTTTGCCATGCTCTGATTTCAGTTCAGTGATGCTTCATTGATGATTACATGCTAAAAACCTCACAGATGAGAAACAGCTTGAAGTTCTGCGTCACCAAATGGAATGTCAGAAATAGTAACTGTTTTCAAACACTTCTCCCATTGGTCAGCCAACCTGATATTCCTGCCCTAATGTCACACCATTGGTCGAAATTGTAATGTCAAGCCGCTCCAAGTGATCAGGGTTTGGCTAGTTTGCTTAACTTGTGAGAAACCCAAAACACTCTTTAATGCCGGGACAGGAGACAGAATTTCAGCCACCATCACCTTTAACGTTGAATCATATGAACTGTAATCTCAGTGTGTTAAATGAAGCCATTGACTGGAACAAAGATCTGTCGAAGCTGCTCTTCTGAAATGCAACCGCTTCTTGACAGAGTCGTGAGTATCTGAGCGCAGTGCTTCACTGCAGTACATGAACATAGTTACGTGTGAAACTGTTAATGAGTTCATATGTTACTGATCTGTATCTGTCAGTGGGATTCAGGAGACGCTGCAGAGACCGACAGCAATGATCGTATTATTTATTTTAGATACTACCCCTGACAACATTTGTCCTATATTTAGTGGTATTTGTTAAAGCAGGTATCACTAGTGCTATTGCTCATACTTTGGTTAGTGATTTGAAAAAACCTGTGACACAAAGTATTAAACTTCAGATTCTGCACTGTTTGTGCTACAGACATAAATGATACCTCAAATCATGCATCTTGTTGAGGAAAGTGTTACTTTTCAGACTGATCAGATTTGCATTTTTGACCTGGCAGACAATAAAACAGAGAAAGAATGAGGGACCCGAGCTTTACTGTACCTTGAGACCAGAATATTTTGAGCCAGTAATCAACCACTCAGAACAACACAAACATGTAGTTATACGTGTTCTCAGCTGAAGGACAGTCTGACGAAGACTCTCTATTCTCCTGCCATACACGTGATCCTGCAGTGTGTGGCATACAGAGCTCCAGAGATACACACACACAGCACACAGGGGAAATTGTGAGAAGATTTCAAAGTGATTTGAATATGACGTGTAATGGATATGTTTGTGTGTGCTGGTCCTACTGACAGAGATGATGGAGAGATGCAAGAAATTAGGCAACAAGTAAGATCTCCTCTCTATTGAGGGACATTTCTGTTCACACCAAATCCACATTTTCTGTAGGAAAAACACACAACAAGATTTTAAAATGAAACAATGCAATTCCTTCACATCAGGTATGAAAAATTGTACAACAGTGATTCACAATTTCTTTTATCCAGAGACTTTTCTATGGGAAGGATTCCGCAAAAAAAATAATAATAATACAGATTTTAAAAAGGCCAATTGATTTGAAGATAACAGAAATGCAGCTACGGAGCCATTGTGAATAGTTGGTACAACAAATTGTTTACAAATAATTGATGCTGTCCTGTCATTTAGTCATGTCTGTATTGGTGTATCGTGCCATACTAATGTATCAGTGTGATCTGATTACAAAAGGATTTGTTACTGTAGTCTAGATATTTAAAAAGACAAAAGTAGTGTTACATATTACATTTTACATTCTTGTTATCAGAAATTATAGTACATTACACATTTATATGATTTTTGTAGAATGAATTTAAGACACAAATTTTGTTCATATTTACATATATTCCTTTTGCAGACACTTTTATACAAAGCGACTTACAAACAAGGAATACAGCAAAAGCGAATCATCTCAAGGAAGCAAAAATACGAGATGTTTGTACCGCATATGTATATATATTTTGTGCTTCTATAACAGCCAAAGGGCAGACGCCCCCTAACAAGTCATTGTAAGGGAGAAATGTGTGGTGTTTTCACAGTCTTTGAGACAAAGAAGATGAGGATATAATGTTGTTTGCAAAAAGCTCAAGTCACAGAACATTAAGTTTGGAATGTCTTTCCCTGCTTCTTTGAGGATATTCCACAACGTCCGCATGACTGTCCAGGGAAGGCAGAACATTTTCTGTCCAAACTCGCGGACTCTGAAACTCAGATATTTGAGGTTTGTCGGTTGGATAAGTACAGCGAGATGCTTGAAGAGCACGCTCCTTTTGCACGCTTGTATTACGGTCTGATTACGCTGTATTCAGAGTTGTGTTTCAAGATGCTTGAAAGGGTTCATTCATGCTGCTAATGTCTGCATTTAGGGGCATGGGGTGTCACACATTCAAGAGTGATTTGTGATAATTCATTTTTTCTGTTTCATAGTACAATGTCATGTTGCTCATTGGTGAATGTGGCGTGTGGACTGTTCTTTTTTATGATACTGAGGAGTATTGAGTGGGAGAGTTTGGAGGGAATTTTGATTTCTCTTTTTTTCTCCCTTTTCTCCCAATTTGGAAAGCTCAATTCCCACTACTTAAGGGGCTTTTCCACTGCACGGTACAGCTCGACTAAACTCTGCTCGCTTTTTGGGGGTTTTCCACTGTGGATAGAGTCTGGTACCTGGTACTTTTTTAGTACCACCTTGCTCAAGGTTCCAAGCGAGCTGAGCCGATACTAAATGTGATGTCCTGCAGATCACTGATTGGTCAGAGAAAATCGTCACTACCATCCATCATCACTGGATTTGCAACACGGGACATCAATCCGCTAGTTCTAAAGTTAGCTACAACGATGTAATGGGGATGAGCTGGATGGGGCGATGCAACAATGACGATCATCCTATAATCCCACCCACGCTGAGTCTGCGCTAAACTGCAGTGGAAAGGCAAGCTCAGAAAAGTAAAGCAAGCAGAGTCGAGTCAAACCTTAAATTGCAGTGGAAAAGTGCCATTAGTAGATCCTTGTGGTGGCGCGGGTACTCACCTCAATCCGGGTGGCGGAGGACAAGTCTCAATATCTCCGCTTCTGAGACCTTCAATCCGCTCATTTTATCACGTGACTCATCGTGCATGACACTGCGGAGACTCCACGTACAACTTACCACGCCCCCATTGAGAGTGAGAACCACGAATCGTGACCACGAGGCGGTTACCACGTGTGACTCTACCCTCCCTAGCAACCGGGACAATTTGGTTGCTTTGGAGACCTGGCTGGAGTCACTCAGCACACCAAGGGTGGTAGTCAGTGTCTTTACTCGCTGAGCTACCCAGGCCTCCATGCCTCCTCAAATTTAAAGGTACACTCAGAAACACTGTTGATATTCTAAATCTACGGCCAAAACAAACACACCCCTCCCTTTAGTGCTCCTTTGGAAGTGCTGCCCCCTAAATTCATGCACGCTTATTGTCAAGGGAATGGCAGTAACAGTTCGGTTTAACAGTTCTGAAGCGAAGCAAAGTAATAATCTAATACGTTAATAAACGACACACAAACAAGCACAGAAACAGCATGCAAAACATAGCAACTAGAACTAGCGAGAGTTAGTTGTTCAGTTTGATTTTACAGTAATTGACCGAAGAGGGTGCTACCAAACATGTGTTTTCAAATCTTCGTGGCTATAAAACCCTTTGCAAAGGTTGTGCGGACAAATACAATTAGCCGATTAGAGCGAACAACAACCATGCAGTAGGTTAGCAAAGTGTTGCTACAGGAAGTTGCTGCTGCTAAGATAACTTCTAGAGAAGACGAGATGGTTTATGCACACTAGCTACAGACACACAACTCTCCTGCTAATATATCCAACATCACAACAACAGCATATATGGGCCAATTTATGTTATCCACCTTGACCATCCGTCATTAAGTCTTTTACCTCTCGGAGGTCTCTCCACCTGCTGCTCAGTCTTCTAACTGGAGACCTGCATAAACTATTGTATATTAGATATGATGGGGGCCTGGGTAGGTCAGCGAGTATTGACGCTGACTACCACCCCTGGAGCATAGCGAAGTCCTTCATTTGGAATGGTAAACGTCCCAGATTACATTTCAATAAGCTAGATAGGCCGATTGACAAAGGTGGGCTAGGCCTATCCAAGATTTAGTTTTATTATTATGCATTTGGTCTCAGACATTTGGCTAATTGTGGTCACTTCCACCTGAGAAAGCCCCTCCCTGGTTTTGAATTGAACAGGAAGTTCTTGCCCCCATATTGCAACCCTTGAGCTTTAACCTCTATCAAGGGATTATGGGAGAAAGATTTAAACTTGGTATTGGAGGAGGGAGTGTGGGATAGGATTCTAAAAAATGTTGTCTACATCTAGAGATGCAAGGGTGTGCCTGATGCAATTCAAGATTTTACATTGATTCTATTGGACCCCCTCTAGATTTTATAGACACCCACCTGCTGGCGATGCCAATCAGAAGATGGGGACACATCCCAAGTTTTTTGGGGATCTGTTCGGGGAGAGGCAGCAGAGGGGGACTAGTGTTTTTTTACTATTATTTATTTATTATTTATTTTTAATTTTATTTTTATATCTCTAAATATTTTCTGTTTTATTGTCTGTTTTTGTGCCTTTGTCAGTTTAATTTTGACCACTTGATTGCTTCTCAAGTCAAGTCAAGTCAAGTCAAGTGGTTTTTATTGTCGTTTCAACCATATACAGTTAGTACAGTACACAGTGAAATGAGACAACGTTCCTCCAGGACCATGGTGCAACATAAAACAACATAGGACAAACACAGAACCACATGAGACTACACAGACAAAATAAAGTACCTAAATAAAGTGCACGTGCAAACGTGTGCAAAAGTACGGGACAGTACAATACATTACTAAAAATGAACAGGACAATAGGTACAGTGAGAGACAGTGCAGCGCTGACCAGTACACAGTAGTGCAAAAAGATGACAGTTTCTATAAATGCCAAATGTAAACATAACATACTATCAGATAGTGTTCTATGCACATAGCAGTTATTGAGGTAGCAGACAGTTATAAAGTGGCAGTTAGTAAAGTGTAACTCAGGACGTGTGTGTGTGTGTGTGTGTGTGTGTGTGTGTCAAACAAGACTCTGAGTATTGAGGACTCTGATGGCTTGGGGGAAGATTTTTCTCTTGATATTATGCTGTTCGATTAAACATTATAATCTATATTACTTACTTTGAAGAAGATAAACATCACTCTTAATTATATTTTAATATGATTATGAAAGTGTTTTATCCACTACACATTAATGTTTGTATTGTACTACAAATATCCATTTATGAGGTGAAACGTTGTTATAAAATGCTCATGAATTAGTTAAGTTGTAACAAATAGAAATGCTTTGCAATTGCAAAATAGGGGAAAGGACTTCCTGTTCAATTCAGATCCAGGGAGGGGCTTTCTTAGGTGGAAGTGTCCAATGAGCCACGTGTCTGAGACCAAATGCACAATAATAAAACAAAATCTTGGGTAGGTCTAGCCCAACTTTATCAGTCACGCCACAGCCGGACCTAAACACGCAAGGATGAACGATGTATGCGTGTGATTTCACGCCAAATCCATCCTGACAGCTCTAAATAAAAATCTCTATTGTGGACTTACCATACTGAATCAGTAAGGCAAAAACAAGGTTTGGAAGACGAGTTGTACTTGATCATTAATGGAATGTTGTTCATTTCTAACAAAAAATGGACATAGTGCAGTGGTTCCCAAACTTTTTACAGTGGCGCACTCCTCCAAATATTCAGCATCCTTTTGCATATCTAACGCATAGATAACATTCACACAATGCATTTTGAAAATATGTACTGTATATTTAACACAGTTATCTTTGTAAAACAACTCCCTTACATTAAACATGTTATATTTGTACATGTTTGTACATATTACATGAATCTTATACATATTGAATAAATGTCTTACCGATTCAGATGGGAATACTAGATATGATATAACTGCATGACTTGAAAGCTCCCCCTCATCGCATCGCGGTACGCAAGAATAGCGTTCGGTTCTGTGCCTGGAATTGCGCATCATTACTGGTACGGTGTTGCTGGCCAACTTCGAGCATTGCGGTTGTGTATCTGTGCGATTGCACAGTCAGCTCAAGGGTGCTTTTTTATGTCACATTTGACACTGTTAGCAAGGTTGAGTTGAGTCTGCTGAAAAAACATCATGCAACAATGTGAAAACAGGTCTCTAGTGCACGAGCAAAAATGACTGCGTGTGAATATGGAAAATATTTGGTGCTGTCTGACACCTGTCATCAAAGCTTATGAACTTATACCATCAGACTCAAAACTCCTGATGCATCTAACCTTCAATACAAATTACGTTTTAATCTGTGAACAAACAGACAAAATAAAATCATGGACGTCTGACATGAGTGAGTCAGGTAAAACAATGAAGTATTCATTTTATTTACTATCACTAAGCTACGTCACCTAGCAGTGTGCTGGGCTGGTGAAAAAACATACTTGTGTGACGCACGACGCATGAGTAAATGCATTTTTAACCGCAAAAGATAGATTTATTTCATTGCATATTTCTCTGACATTTATGACACAATCATTTTGGTGTTTCTGCACCAAATGTGAGAAATACATGAACTGGGTTTTAATGTTATTTTAGATGGTGATGAAATTAAAAGAATGGAAAATATCAGAATTATATTCACGTACCCACATTGTCACCTCACATATCCATAGGACTACGTGTATCCCAGTTTGGGAAGCACTGCTTTAAGGCATTTGCAAATATACAAGTATTTTGAGAGTGTAGGGCGAGCAACTCTATTGTGTCGTTCACAGTGCATTATGGGAGTGGGCAGACTCATGGTAGGGTTGTCTTTAAAGCTTTATAATGATTTTTGAAAAATCAATTAATTCATGGAGAATTGGGAGCTCATTTACATGGACACCAGATAGCTGCTTTAGATTCAATCTCGGCATATGTGTTTACATGCACTGTGTTACCAGCCGTCGCTCCACTCGATTTGACCAATCAGACGTGAAGAACAGTTGTCAGTATTTTAAATTGGTGTATAAATTTACAGTTCATAGTGTGTGTTTGCATGCCATTTTCCTTTTTCACATTGTACTCCCAGAAATGTTGTGTTTATTTGTTGATATGATGTTGGGCTCCATCCTTTGATGTTAGTTATTCGGTCTGTTTCACGCACAACGGGACTCTTCAAACACCCATTAAACGTTGCTTATGCGTTTACAAGAGACCACATGGGTTGAGTCTCCGGGAGAAACTGGTATGTTAACCCGGTTTCACTAGGAAACAGTTCTCATTTACATGATGTTTCAGAATCCCGCTTTCTGCTAAAACTCTGGAATAATTCTTTTTACTTGAGTTCATGTAAATGGGGTCAATGAATGGCGCCTGACCATTGCGTTCTATATTTAAAGATTGAGTACTCATAATACATGTTTAAACATCATGAACATTTCTTTTAACATAAACATTTAATTGAACATTTCAGTTTAAGATAAATGTAGGGAATTACATACAAATGCAAATAAAATGAAATAGTTTCTTTAATGTTTGTACTGTTTTTGGAATTCAGGATTCAGGATCAACTGTGCTGAGATCTGCGTAGAGTTCACCTGCCGACACTTCACTTCACTGCGAGTGATCACATAGTCATTTGTGCACATTTGAACATGTTTAACATGAACAGAGACGGGAGGTGAACACTGTCCTTGCTGACATCATGAAACACATGACTGCAGACAGAGCGTTTGAAGATGTTTCTCCACAGGTACAGGAGAGATACACATGCTCGAGTTAAAGAATAATGATGCTGATGATGTCATGATAATGAGCACATTTACATACACGGTCTTATTATGCTTAAGAAAACAACAATGTGTAAGGTCATGGAAACGGCTTAAGCATTAACCAATGTAGATTTTACCCAGATTTCACATTGCATGTAAACACCTTAAAAAGTGTTCTTGCCGACTTATACGGTGTGTGCAAGTGTTGTGTGCATTGTGTGCATTTGACATCAAATGCAGAGAATAAGCAGATGATTTCATGCCTCATGTAAGCATTGTAGTTTTTTAGAGGCTGATTTTTGATAGTTGTCCACCTAGTGGTGTGCATGTAAACTCGCTCATTGATGGATGCATAGATGCATACTGTACATCCCTTTCTGTAAATTCAACATCACTTTCAGGTGTAGATGTCATGTGTAAACTTGTGGTCACATGAAGTTGTAACATTGCTGGAAAAGTTGTGTATTGACACTTTCTGTAAAGAAAGCCATAAGTTTATTGGTTTGAACACGTACATGGTCTCCAGTCACAGAGTTTTGAAGGAGCTGATGCAATAACTCCACATCATGTGACGCAGGAGTCAAAAATCCTGATTATCCCATCATTTCTGTAAATGTCATCAGAGTCGTTTTGGTGCTTATGTGTGTAAAGTAGCAAAGTGAATAAAAGACAAATGAAAAGCATATGTGGCACATTTACAGTAAAAGATAGTCTGGCAATTTTACTGCAATTTAACAGGTTTTCATGTGTGAAAGTGACTAATGATGCCAATTGTTATGATGTCAGAAATGGTTGTTGATAATGTCACATGATGATGACTCTTGTTTTGTGTTCTCAGCTGCAGTCAGTGATAATGAAGGTTCTCACATACTTCTATGATTTCTCAGTGCTCTTCTCCATGGTAACAACCACTTTACCCAAACTAAGACAGTGGGCCGTTATATTGAAAAGTAGCTTGTGTACTTTATTTGTTTTCTGACGTGTGGTGCTTTGATGATTGCAGGAGAGGTTCTTTCCGTCATGTTCCAGAAAGACAGTGTGAGGATGGAGGTGTGTAAATCCATCATGGAGGTCTTCATGAAGTATGTTAGTCACTCACTATTCATGACTAAAACTCCTGCTCCTCTCTAAAACTAAACACATTTTATTATTCATGACACCATGTGACATCAATATTATATTAGTGAATCAACATTGTGGAAAAAGTCTCAAAAGTTATTACAAATTCAAAAGTGCATTCACATTCAGTACATATTTCACTTTTAATTCCACAACAATTTTGCATCTTGTTAACTACCTCAACTCAAATTCAGGAATTATATTGGAATATAAAGGGGTCAGGACAGACTTTTATTATTATTATTTTACCTGAGCTCCACTTCTAATGTTAGTAAAGTTCATTAAAGTTCAAAACAGTCATGATTTAGTAACATATGATCATTTTTCACCCTGTTTTTGACCCTTTGTCTGAAACGCTCGGTTTTGGCCTCCTTTAAACTTCAATGTTAATGCCCATTGTTATGATTGGCTAACATTGAGCATCCCCTCAAATACACAACCATATATACACTGTACAGAACTCAATCGGAAGAAAATGAACCAACTACACAACAACAAAATATACATATAAAGGTTTACACATAACAGTGTTTAAAACCGTTAAAAACTGTTCACTCAAGCACAGCAGCACCATAAACTCTAAATATCAAACAGTCATGACATATGAAACAGTCATGAATGGAAGTGGTTACTTGTGGTTTTGCTGTCGGGTCCAGAAGTGTTTTTAATTGCCCCATCCTCAAATAACAGTTCCTTTGTAAAGCTTGAATCAGAATGTGACTCGTTCATAAGCAATCCATGCTGAGATGAGCCGAACACACATTATACATTGCACAGTGAAACTGACGCACACACATATTATCTGTGTGACGCACCTCTGGATGAGACGCAGTTCTCTCAACTAGCGGCAACGATGAAACGAGCAGAACAGGCACGTTTTTAAAAGTTAATGTTGTACCACTCTTACAATGCGGCACATATTACCAGATAGTCCATCTAGTGCATGATTACATAGACCATCATTTGAAAATATTGCAGATGGGTGCAAAAAAAATGCATCCAGGATGCATTTATACTTAAAATAAGCAAGACACAGAATGGGGGTCTCCTTTTAAAATCCAAACAAGCTTGGTTTACATAAATGCTCTTTTTGCAGTGAGGTGGAAGTTTTGAGTTCTGAAACTTACAGCATGTGTTTATCAAGGAAAATGTGATTCCTCGTGTAATGACCTCTTTAAAACACATTATCTATATATTTACAGTATTTGTCTTGTATTAGTGTTGTGTGGTAATGTATTGATGACAGGTATTTTGTTTGTAACTGTATTCAGACACTAGCCGGAGGCGACGCGAGACCTCGTCATTCTGAACTGTTATACATCTGTAAGACCATGCATGACTCTAACAGCTGAACTCTTGACACACGGCTCACTCAGCTGACAATGCGTGACTGCACAGAGTTACATTGACCTGTGTAATGTTGTCTTTGTTCTAGTGCTTTAACTCTAGATGATCTGGCTCTGCTTATCAATTGATTCATCAGTCTCTAAAAATGCTCATTATGCTCATAAAGGGTTAACGACTATAAATATGACTTTAGAAAGGGCCTTTTTTCTCAGGTGTCGTTCGGGAGAGATTTTGAGCAGCGGTTGAGTTTCTGTGTGGAAGCTCGAGCGACCTTCTGTAATCTTGAGCGTGTCATCATTCACTTCATACACGTAAGCAGCGTTTGCCCCATTGCAGACTTTGCATGTCCTTATATACTGTATACATTAATGTTTGTGAATTCTCCATCTAAGGTTCTGTTTGGTGACACTAACTGTTGTCTCATGCAGTGTTAAAAGAGTGTATTTTACTGTCATATTAATGTCTCTTTCACAGATGATGAATCAGCTAGCCGTGGAGACCAGACACGTGATGAAAGGAACTCACTCACGCAAAACTGCTGCATTTGTCAGGGTTATTTTCACTATTACTATCTAACAAAATGTTAATAGTGCTAGTTTATACCTGTATTTATGCTGTTTTATCCTATAGGTGACCAAGTTTTAGGAGCTTGTGTCATTGCAGGCATGCGCGGCCTACACTTTCATCACTATTCCATCCGTCACAAGTATCTTCAGTCGTCTCAATTTTTACCTGCTCTCCAGACAGGTCGCACTAGCCAACAAGTGTTTATATATATATGATGGAATGGTGGTGGTGTAGTGGTCTAAAGCACATATCTGGTAATCAGAAGGTCGCTGGTTCGATCCCCACAGCCACCACCATCTGTTCACAGTTAGACAAACTTAGTACTATAGGTACTCTCACTAGAAGTGGCCATCCAGTCAAGATGACTCAAAGGGCACACTTCAGAATGCTCAGTGAGGTAAACAAGAACCCTATATTGGCCGATAAAGACTTGAAGGAATCATTGGAACCGATTAACATCAGGACACATGGAAACATTTTTTTTGTACTGATGAAACTAAGGTTGAAATTTTTGGGATGAACATGCAGACTAAGTGTGGCGTAAAAAGGGCACCGCATCACAACATAAAAACATCATCCCAAATTGTAAAGTATGGTGGTGGGAGCATCGTGATTTGGGGCTGCTTTGTTGCTTCGGGGACTGGACCACTTGCCATCATCAAGGGAAAAATGTATTCACAAGTTTATCAAGATATCCTATAGGATAATGTTAGGGTAACTGTGTGCCAGCTGAAGCTCAGTAGTAGTTGGGTGATGCAACAGGACAATGACCCTAAACATCGAAGTAAATCCACTACAGAATGGCTTAAAAAAAAAAATCCACCTTTTGGAGTGTTCCAGTCAGCTCAGACCTGAACTCAATAGAGATGCCGTGACCTCAAGACAACCATTCACATCAGACATCCTAAGAATATGTCTGAGATGAAGCAGTTCTGTAAGGAAGAATGGTCCAAAATTGCTTCTGAACGTTGTGCACGTCTAATCCACAGCTACCGGAAATGCTTGCTTGAGGTTATTGCTGCCAAAAGAGGATCAACCAGTTATTAAATCCAAGGGTTCACTTACTTTTTCCACAGCACTGTGAATGTTTAAGGGGATGTTCAATAAAGACATGAAAGATTATAATTGTTTGTGTGCTGTTAGCTTAAGCACATTATGTTTGTGTATACGTGTGACTTTGACGAAGATGAGATCACATTTTATGAGCAATTCATGCAGAACACCAGCTGATTCCAACAGGGTTCTTGTCACTGTATATATGCTTTTGTTGACATCATGAGACGAGTGAGTTCACATACTTTTTCCAACCCATACTGTGAATGTTTGAATGATGTATTCAACATACAAGAACAATACAATAATGTGTGTTATTAGTTTAAACCGATTGTTTGTTCAGTATTGTAACTTAGATGAAGATCAAACCAGTAGACGAATTTATACGTTATTATAGGTAATTCCAAAGGGTTCACATACTTTTTCTTGCTACTGATTATATACAGTAACCTTCAGTCTCTCTCTCTCTGCCTGTGTGTGCTGTGTGTTATTGCGTGCCATGAGAAGTGCAAAAATAATGCAGAAGTATGTCAGGATTTTGCATTACTGCGATAGAAACAATAGTTGAACATTTTCATCAGTTGACACATTTACATCGTCCACCCCAATGCAGAGCCCTGCATCTGCTCAATGGTCTGATTATTAAGTGCATGCAGTCTTGCATTGTGTGGTTATGTAGCAGAAATGACATGTTTGCTGCGCTTCCCCTCACGCACTTGTGCAAAGAGGCTCTGGTTGGATGAGCCACATTTCATGAAGTTTTCTGCAGTTTCCAGGACATTAACGTCTTTAAACAGTTTTTTTTATGTTGAAAATTTGCTTCTATCACGTTGAGTTAGACGAGGATACTGGCATGCTGTCTTAATGGTTTCGCACATTTTATGGATCTTTGACAGCCTCAAAGCATACGAGGTTCCACGCACGGACCCCAGGTTAGGAAGTAGGATCCACTACATTAACACGAGGCGCCACTGATCCACCAATTGCAGGCTTCTGGAGGCCTCATAGAATTAAACAGTGTAGATAGGGGGTTCCTCTATATGGCTGTTCTGTATGCCTTGAACTTGATGCAAACAACCATTGGAAGCCAGTGCAGTTCAAAAAACAGAGTTGTGATGTGTGCTTTCTTAAACTCATTGAAACGCCACCACATTCTGGACCAATTGTAAAAGTTTGACTGTACATACAGGATGTCCTTCTGCAACATTTTATTAAAGAAATCCGTTGTCTGTCAGACACCCTACATAAAGAATCGTCAACAGACTCCATATAAATGCTGTCCTTTAATCAGAACACGACACTGCACAAATAAACCTGTGGACTTTAGTGAAGGGAACATTGCCTAAAGCAGGCGATTTAAAGTCTGATATTGACTAAAATTGAAATTTATTGTTGAATGTGGTGAATCTGTACACAAGCAATGCTTTAATAAATATGGATGATTTAAAACACAACTTTAACCACGCTGATAGTAACTACACACAACGGCACGCTTAAATGTTTGCTAAAAGTTCCATCTTTCAATCCATCTCTTTAAAAGCACATCAGCTATCAGCTAAAAATATTAAACTTACTAGTGTGTTTTTGGATGAGTTATAGAGCACCCTGTCCCATTTGTAGGATGTGTATCTTTATGTGATTTTCTGTATTATATCCGTCAGTAACCCTCATTCATTAAAATGCTCCTAAACAGCAGATTTAACTTGCTTTATTGGTGGATATGATTTTGGTAGATCAAATTCCTCGGTTACATTTAGGAGTATTTGTGTAGTCCCAGTCGCACGTGAATTGAAAGTTCACATTCAGTCCGCGACACCTGGCCAACCACCACGCGGGCATGTAACCATGACTGTAACCATAGCAACAGTTACTCTAACCACCAAGTCACAATCACAAGAGATTTTCACATTTGGGCATATGCTAAAAAGAATATCATTATATGAATATACTGTATATATTACATTTTTACCACGCGTAACTGTAGATTCTAAATTCTTACAGTTAAATGAACATTATTAATCGTGGTTAATAGTGAAACCATCTAATCGCAACATCTCTTCTGTGAAGTTCAACTGATCATCGAACACTACACCAAGGTTTCTGGCTGTCCTGGATGGTGTTATCATTCACGAGTCTAGTTGATGGTGAAGTCATGTTGCTGGGCTCACTGGGACAGCAAGAAGCTCTGTGCTATATTGCACTGGAAGTGTTCTTTCATCCAACACAAAAGGTCTACTAAGCAGGTTGAGATATGTGCAGCTAGTGTAAGATCATCAGGCTGGAGTGAGAGGTGTGTCATTGGCCATGTATTTGGAGAAGAGGTGGGGTCCAAGCACTGAACCCTGAGGTACCCCGGTAGGTAGTTAGTGGAGCATGTTTCACTGGTAAATAATTAATCAAATATGCTTTTAAAACACTAATTAAAGGTCATTTTAACCCAAAACACTTTTTAGTCATATTCCCCAAATATCTCTTCACGGTCCACTAGCTGTCCGTTCTGTGTGTTTGCTGAAAGTAAAATCTGGTGTTTGTACACAGCCGTGGCTCTGTAAATGGGAAAATAAACAAAGTGGATCGGACCGATCCACACAACACTATAGGACGTCCATGAGTTTGAAGGGCAGAGCTTCTGAAGGAGCATTGAAGGGAGGGGTGTGTTTTGTTTTAGTCTGTCTTTGGAATTGCTTACTCCACCTTTTAAAGCTTCAAGCTAAGTTTACAAAAGAAACACTGAAGTCTCCATTGTTATAATTCAAAGTAATTGTTCAAGGTCTAGTAATTAAATAGAGAACACAGTAAACAGTGTTTTAAGTAACATTAACAATTAGACATTAAACACTATATATATAGTGAACACTATATATATTATATATATATATAAAAATTATATAAAAACATTCAAAAGTAATCTAATGCAAAATAAAATTACTTAAATTATTTACAATGGATATACATTAATACTATGATTCAGAATGTCTGAATGCCTATAATAGAGAGCAGCAGGTAATTTAGGCTGCATTTACTCATCCCACAGATCCAATATTTTGAAATATACGTATATTATACATGCATTATACATATATTTTTTGTCCCATCTGCTTATAAATGAACTGCTATGTTACATTAATATTGTGTTGAGAGGGCAATTTTGACCAAAAAAAAGAGCATTTGGCTGTTCATGCATGCCGCTGCAGTCATCACAGGACACGAGCACACGGGCAGACATACACATGTGAGTGTTTGAACATAGCCAGCTGAAATCAAACAGCGAGTCAGAGCTTTATACTGCCTGTATTGTTAGTATCAGTAGATTTTCAAATGTTGAACTGAGCAGAGATTTCGTGGCACCCTTATTCGGTTGTTGTGACACCCTGCAGATTGGGAACACTGCGCTAGACTAATGTAGATTAATCGTGCAGCTCTAGTTGTGAGTTATTTAAAGCCAAACAAGGCAAGAAAAGTATGGAAGTCTGCCACCTGAGGTTTGTCCAGGTGGATGTTAAAGTCAATCAAATGGTTAAAAATGTGAGATAATTAAAAACATACATTTGCGAACTAGTTCTAGGTGTTTCATTTGACGTCAACAAAGCCAGTACAGGAGTCTGGGTAGCTCAGCAAGTATTGATGCCGAGTACCACCCCTGGAGTCACGAGTTTTAATTCAGGGCATGTTGAGTGACTCCAGACAGGTCTCCTAACTATCCAAAATGGCCCGGTTGCTAGGGAGAGTAGAGTCACATGGGGTAACCTCCTCGTGGTAGTGATTAGTGGTTCTCGCTCTCAATGGGGCGTGTGGTGAGGTGTGTGTGGATCGTGGAGAGTAGCATGAGCCTCCACACGTGCTACGTCTCCACGGTAACACGCTCAACAAGCCGTGTGATAAGATGCACGGATTGACGGTCTCAGACGTGGAGGAAACTGAGGTTTGTCCTCCGCCACCCCGGTTGAGATGAGTCACTACGCCACCACGAGGACTTATAGCACATTGGGAATTCCAAATAGGGGAGAAAGAAACAAACATAATTTGTGTCCAAGACAGGCATATGGAAATATTAGGTGTTTTTACACCATCAGGCTGAATGGTTTCCGACGCTGAACCATGTCTTTCTGTGCCAGTCCAGTCTGTTGACACGGTTACGGTTGTTTACTCTATTATATGTATTTTATTGGAAATCTCACTTTATGAGACAGCACATGATTGCATATGTTGACCTCTTGTATCACATCTGGTGCGTGGGTTTGTGTGTGTCTGCAGCATCTTGTCTGTCATTTTGACAGATAATAAACAAAGAAACCATTTAAACTTATCACATCAGTTTTCATTTGAACAATCTTAACATTAATAACCAAAACCTTAACCCTTTCTCAACAGAAAAACTGAAACACATACACGTGTGTGATCAGTGACTACAGACCTTAATCCTCCCCCTAAACAAAACTTTTGAATTCATGGAAATTTTCCAATCCCTTTCTGACATCCATAAAAGTTGACAAATTTGTACACAAAATATGGAAATTGAACTTTTTTTTGGTTATAAATAGAGCGTGAAAGAGAGACAAACACATCTTTGCAATTTTTTAAATGACAAAATACACTTTTGTTTCTCAGCCATCAACAACGAATTTCTAACTGCTAGTTGGTTGGTTTTAGGAGGTGGTACTTTCTCAGCCTAGACAGAATTTGGATAAAAATCTGTGCCGTGCTATATGAGTCATTAACATTACAGTAAATGTGAAGCATTTGTCATAGACAGAGTTTGGGGTGGGGACAGAATTATCGGCCCTGCCTCAGTCACTTTTCACAACACATCGTTTCAAAGCAGCTGTACAGAAAATGTTGCTGTAAAGTCTTCATTGTGCAGTTCAAATGAATAATGGGATTATATATGTGTGTGTCTGTCTGTGTATGTACGTAAGTGTAGAATTATTTTGTATTATTATCTGTCTTGCTGCTGTTGTTGTATTGTTGTGCACTGGAAGCTTCTGTCACCAAGACACATTCCTTGTATGTGTAAACACACTTAGCAATAAAGCTCATTCTGATTCTGATTTATTGTCTTTAGGCCCCCAGTGAGCATCTGAAGGTGACTGTGGTAAGGAACACAAAATAAGATGATGGTTAATGGGAGAAAAATAACCTTGGGAGAAACCAGACTCACTGTGGGGGCCAGTTCCCCTCTGGCTAACAGCATGAATATAATGAGAATATTATCAGTGTAATACAAGTCTTGTTTTATGCAAGATAATCTGTGATGATGTTGGTAGGTAAAGTTTCAAACTAAAAACCATACTATGACCAAGATGATGAAGGCAGAGGTCAGTGAGGTGACTTGCAGTCTAGAAGCTTGTGGCAGTTCATTTCCAGTAAAGTCCATCCTAAGTCCAAGGTTCAGGCAGTGGACGTTGAAGTATCATGGTTGGACAGTTGGTGGTCAGTGACACACTATGTGCAGTCCGCAGTGACAGCGGAGGCCACTAAAACACGACATATGAACAACGAAATATTACAAAACACAAATATGAACAAAACACGTTTAAAATGAACTGAACAGAACTCAATCGTTAACTCAAACCTTCCTCCTGGTCAGCTTCAACTTAAAGTGTGTGTTTGCCTGTGTGTAATTAAATGCATCAAGAGAGACTGATGCTGAGGTAATTGTCATTAGATTTTGTGTCTTTGCCTCGGACGGACGACTTCTCATGGCAGTTTTAATTTGGTTCTGGAGGCTGAACATCAGCGTCAAGCACCGCATCACCTTCCACATGACAAGAGTTGCAGAAAGCGTCACGGAGGGGCGATTTTACCAGTTTGCCACGTAATAAAGTGGGAGGTGTGCACAATAAACATTGAAAACATGTATTTGGAAGAGAGTAAAAAGCTTGCAGTTGCTTTATAGCAGAATGTAATAAAAGGACTCATTTATGTTTAGAAGTGTTTTCTTGGTGAATTTAAATGAGTTCAATAATTGGGGTCTCTGATATTCGTGAACGACAAGGTAATATTTAATTAAAACAAATTATGAGACATTCAATGTCTCTTCACAAATGTGGTCTGGTTGCTTAGTACTCTCAAAGAGATTATTGGTGAAGCAAAAACATGTGTGTGAAAAACACATTGGTGTGACATTACTTCATAGGCTTCAATGTATTCTGCAGCGCTGACGCGAGTTATGTGATAACCCTTAATGTGTATAAATATCACTCACTTTTCCACATTAATCATTGCTCTTCACAAAAAGTGAGCAATTATGGTTTCAAAATGGCAAATTTCTCAGAAAGATGAGGAGTTTGGATCCCTGAAATTATCATTTTTTTCATGCATTTATTTATTTTGTGGAATTTGATCATTTTCCACAGCACACCTGCCAATCTTTAAAAAAGTATGCAGTGTCACAGTGGTTGGGGAACACTGTCTTAAGGATAGCGAGTTGTTAATAATATTATGATGTGGTTCTGAGATTACAGGAAACAGCTCTTTTAGGAGTTTAGTGGATATAGGATCTAGCATACATGTTGTTGGTTATGATGCTTTAAGTTTTTCTAGCTCTTCTTGACCTATATCTATATTTTCTGTGACTAAATGACTACATTGATGGATACTCTAATCTACACTGCAAACTCTTTACTTATGTTCAAAATTTGACCACTGTGTTTGCCAGAAATTCCCATTTCAGACATGAAGGGATGGTGCAACAGTGCTGCGGTCACGTGATACTGTAGTCATATCAGGAGTACTGATCTATAATACAGAAGATATTTATCAGTGCTCAGGAGTTTGGACCTCTTTCACATCTTGTCCAGAGCTGCTGTATATGTTGTTTTTTCCAGCTCCTGTCCACCTCCAGAAGCACCTTTTTTACCAAAGCTTAATTTTGATTTCAAGTTAAGAGCAACAGAAATATAGAAAAACAAGACAAATCTTTACGTTATTATCCATGTCTATCCTTTTATTAAGCTCAATTACACTTGAGCAGGAAGTGAATAATGGCACATTCACGCTCCAATGCATTCATCATTTGCTTGCTTTTAAGATCTGCGCTTTTCTCATCTTCACACATACAATGTAACAGAAGAAGCGGTGAATTGTCCTATCGAGGATACCGTTATATCCCTGTGCACAGACAAGCAGAACCGAGCCTAGTTCCGATTTGAACTATAATCCTGTACAATTCATCAGTTCATTAGCATGGATTATAATTAGTTTAAATAATACAATGGTTTACTTTCACCCCCCCCCCACAGTGGGACAGGAAAGTCAAAGTGGGGCCCCTCTCACAACCGAGGGCCCTGACACCAGCAGCTCGGCAGAACTACAAATGGAGGGCATCACAATGACACTGTGTCTGTCTCTTCTCGCTTACGAATTTTGTTCAACAGAAAGTCCAGGAGGTTTGATATTGTTGCACCTTCATTCTTCAAAACTATACACAGAACAAAGTCCAACAATAACAGGAAAGAGTTACTGGAAAAGAGCACCCAAACGGATGCGTGATTGGTCATCGTTCAGTTCAGTGAATGGTTTGGTATGGGGCTGATTGGTGACGGTCAAGGACGTTCTAGTCCAGCTCAATAGGACTGCTGTCCTCCTGAGCTTCCTCACCCTCCTCGTCCTCTCCCGAGCCCATTAGACTGTTCAACAGGTTTCCTAGTGCACACAAACCAAACAACGATCAGGTGATTCCTCATCTTTTTAGAACATAACATTACATTGTGTTGTATATGACTGGCTTGTGAATTACAGGTGTAAAATGAATTTCAAGTCTGAAATAATGTCTACGTCATAAATTAAACCGTCAATTTGTGAAAAAAAAAGAAGACAAGAGTTCTGTTATATATAAAGTACACAGCAGAGATGTCTGAAGGCAGAGTGTGCGTCTTACCTAGCAATCCACCATATGATGATGACTGTTTAGGGGGAACGCCAAAGAACAGCTGTCCTATTCTGTCCAGATACTGAGGTCAAAATGTCAAAAGAAGAAGAATGAATTCTTGGGTTACAAAAACTGAACTCTACTTAAAAAATAAATAAAATCATAAGAAACAAAACTATAATATCAATTTAATTCTAATAGCTGGATGTTTAACTCAGGCTGCTTAAGCAATATTTGGGGCTTGTTTGGCGTGCTTTGTTGGCCCCTTTTTCTCATTTCCTGCTTTTGGAATGCAGACGTAAAACTACTGCAGGGTTGATGTCTATAGCAAATATTATTTTTTTTCATACCCATTTGCACCAACAGCAAAGAAAAAAAAACACCATTACGTTTCCACAACTTTCCAAAATAACAAAACAAAATAAAACATTGGATTATGACAGACAGAGGAGAGAAAGATGCCAAATGTATCCTCACTCCCTCAGCAGCTGTTTTAGAAAACTCATCACATCTGTGGTAACTGTCATATTACCCTGGAATAAGTTATTCTACACAAGTCATCACAGTCTGCGTAAAAGGGTCTCTGATTGGTGGGTCTTTTTCTGCTGGATCATGGGTAGTGTAGTTATGGTGCATTCATAGTCATGTCGGAATTACCAGAATTATGAGATACGAGTGTTCAGCTCCAACTTCACCATCATAACATCATGCAAAAGAACCAATAGGGCAACGGCCTCATCAGTTTATTAGTTGTGAATAAAGGTCGAGCGATAGTGGATTTTGCAGATACCGGTAACGAAGGTGGTGGGAAAAGCTGATAACTGATTAATCAGCCGATAAATGCAAAGTCTTTCCTTACTATGATTGGCACAGACATTGAGGCTACAAGAGTCAAAAAAGAATAAAATCCCAGCTGCAGTTTATTGTGCAATCAAAATCCCAATAATAACTGTAAAAAAAAAAATAAAAAAAATGAAGATTTGGAAGATTAGGATTATCCCTGTAATAAGTGCACTGCAAGTCGCTTTGGATAAAATCATCTGTCAAATGCATAAATGTAAAGGTTTAAAAGTTATTGTGAAAAATCAATTCCCATATAAAGAAAATGAACAGGACTTTTGGGACAGGGTTTACTTCCAGAACCAGACTGTTGCACAATATTGCAATCAATTGAGTCCAGTCTCTTGTGAGCTTCATGAGAGGAGCAGCATTTGTGTGATGTGTAAAGAGTTCCAAATCAGTCACTTATGAGCTTTCATGACAGTCCAGCCGAAAGTGTGCTTTGTTTTTCCATTTGTCACTGCAATGTGAGCGGCCTAAATTTTTGCATCATTGAAAGGCAGTTAAAGAGCATACCTGGCGATGTTGACGGAGCTGGTGTTTGTATAATAATGTCTTCCCTCGTTTCATTAGAGAGATTGTAGCAGGTTCATTTTAATAACGTTAACCTTCCCAATCATTGATAAATGTAATGAAGCCCACATCGCTCGAACCTTTTTATTAAAGGGTCAAAATTAACTGACCAAATCACATACATTTGCTGGGAATAAAATGCCCAAATACTTAATGCCCTGTTTGGGCCACTGGAAGGTACACGGCTGAAAAGCCGTTACTGGGCAGTATGCTGTCAGAGACACAACTTTGGATTTAGACCAATTGACTCTAGATCCTGAGAATTTAGAAATTAATAATTCTGTGGAGGTGGACTCAGGTTAACTCTGTTTTAGGTTATATCTCATTTGAAGACATAAAACAATTTAGTATGAAAAATACACAAAAACAGAAGAAATCAGGAAGGGCAAATACTGTACCATAATGGAAAAATAAACTGTAAATGCACCAACTGGAACAGTATGGTTTTGCGATTAGAAGTTTTTGGCCCAATGGTGGAAAAGTGACTTGTTTATTGAGACAGACTGATTGGTTAAGGAACATTACTGTCACTCACCTCATTGTACATGGGGTCTCTCTTTAGTGATGGCTGATACTGCTCACATAACACTGTGAAGACTGTCAACTTCCCACTGGGAATAAAACACATGCACACACACACACACACACACACACACACACACACACGATTTTACATCCAGAAATAATGAGCCACAGATCACGAGTGTGAATACAGGACAGTGTCTCACCCATCCACAGCCAGCAGGAGGAACCACAGGAAGTTGAGTAGAGGCTGAACAAACGGAGGGCCCTTCTCTATAGATGGGTGCTTCTGTGTGTATGTGGTGAACACCACCGACGCACTCATTTTGTTCTTTAGGCAGAGGAACCTGCGATCAAGATACTGAGATTAATGCTAAACTTCAAAAAGAACAATTTAACTGAAAATGTATTTGATCATGTTGTTATAAACCCGTATGACTTTCTTGTAAGAAACAAAATGGGAAATGTTTAGCAGAATGTCCAAACTGTTTGTTCCAGACAAGGAAAGTGAATTTTGTCAAACAAAATGTCAAAAAGCTCCATAAGAGTATTATTCACTTTAGTGACCAGAAAAGACTCAAGAGCAGCGTGACCATACTAAACCGTGTTCAATAGACGTAAGCCATATGGACATGGAATGACACAAGAGTGAGTTAAATTATGTCAGAATTAGCATATTCCAATAAAAAAAAAAAAAAAAACTTTAAAACTCAAATAAAAGCACTCAATCAGCACACGGTCTCATTACTCCAGAAGTGACTCACTGTAAGACGGCCTGCGCTACAAACATGTCCACCTCCATGTGAAATCCCTGTGCTGATGAATATTCCACCAGCATCTGCGCGCAACCCTCTCCGTCAGAAGAGTGCAGGAAATGATAGCGCGATTCACTGTAGTTTTGCTCTGGACACACAAATACATGATACAAGTTACTTGTGAAAAACTCCATGAGTTGATCTGTGATTGGACGGTGATGGTCATGTGTCCGTTGTACCTTTCCACAATGTGAGTGCGAGCAGCTGATGTAGTTTGGGGTGGCCCAGCTTCCCTGACCCCCCTGTCGACCACTTGATCGCTCTGGAGACAAACGCCACTCGCTCGGGGGAGTTTGGGTCCATCAGGCTGAAGAGTTTCGCCAAATGCTCTGGAAAAAACAACACTCGTGTTAAAACACTTGTTATAAACTTCAGTATCAAACAATACCAGTGTTGTTTTTTCATAAACAGTTAAGAATATCAATACTTCATTGTGTGATCTAATCGGGGTTACTTTTTTTATATGTAAAGAAACACATTAACTACTACACATTATACAAATATAAAATGTACAGTCTTTATTATTAACTAGTCTACTGGATAATGTAGCAGCAAAACTAACAGTAATTCCAGTGAAAGTCTTTGGTAGAAATGAAGCCAGTTTTCTTTGCACAAATCTACTTGTACCTGCACTTTAAAGGATTCAGATCTCTTGTTCACTTCAGTTGTAAGATATCAGTCCACTTTTCATTCAGTTATTTTTAGGTATCCAGTCAACTTAAATATTGTTGTAAATTGTAAACAAATAATGATAACAATATTAATAATAGATTACTATTATTATTATTATTGACTTTAGAATAATCTAATAGTAATATATTTCAGTCGTGCAACTTAACCCACTGGCATTTATTTTGACGTCAGAAGCTCCAGGAAGTCCTGTTAGTGTCTGTATGTGCTAGTTCACAGTAGTTTAATTCGCTGCTTATTTAAAATCTGGTCAATTGTTCATTCGGTGCCGTTCTCAACGCATGTTATAAGTAAAGCAAACAACTGAGCATCTACATCTGAGATGTTATTTGTGTGGAGCGCTCACATATTATTGCACATCGCTCTGAGGGATCAATTCATTCACTCATGCACTGTTGATGCACAATATATTTACTTATTAAACACAGCTATTTGCAATCACAGAGCTATCACACATTGTTACACTGCTCTCTGGAATACTCCATTCTGACTGGTAATGGCGCCATCTAGTGGTCCGATATTTCTCAGTAACAACCGCACATTCACGTATCAGACCACTCATCAGGGTTCTGCGAGTGTTCTCTTCTGCTTCTCGGATCACTGTTTGATCTCTACACATAAGCTAATAAAATAATTTAAACTCAAATCAATGTTTCATGTGCATTTATTTATTTAGCAGGTAGTCTTGCAATAAACTGAATGAGGAGTCAGATGGCCTTTTTCACACATTACACACCAACCAGAGATTAATTTCAGCTATTCAGCAATTACTTCTTAAAATACATAATTTCAACACAAATCAATATTTCATGTTCATGTATTTATTTACACTACCGTTCAAAAGTTTGGGGTCACTTACTCATTCTTTATTTATTTATTTATTTATTTCACATTTTAGAATAATAGTAGTCAGCAAAACTATGGAATAATAGAAATGGAAATATGGGAATTATTTTGTGACCAAAAAATCCAAAATAAATCCAAAACTATGTAATATTTTAGCATCTTCAAAGTAGTCACCCTTTGCCTAGATTTTGCAGACATGTACTCGTGACATTTTCTCAACCAACTTCTTGAGGAATCACCCCGGGATGCTTTTTAAACAGTATTGAAGGAGTTCCCATCTATGTTGGGCACTTATTGGCTTCTTTTCTTCATATTTTGATCCAAGTCATCCATTTCAAAAACTTTTTTTTTTTTTAGGAAATTTTAGATTTGTAATTAAATAAATGTATATGTTTTGGCAGAATAATATTTTGTCTACAAAGTTAATTTCAAACTTTTAAGCATACACCTTCAGATCAAAAGATTTTTAAGATCATGAGAAACATTTCAGACAAGTGACCCCAAACTTTTGAACGGTAGTGTATTTGGTTAGTAGATGTGTAATAAGCGTGATGATGTACAGTTAGTCAGTTGTTATAGCAACAAACCCCTTCAGGGTGATTCATGAGTTTGCATTGGGAACCCGATCACCCTGTCTGGGTTTATTGTGTGATAACCGGCTGACTGTACATTATCTCTTACGTATCAGATTGGGCTTGTCGGAACAATACCTGATCCATCTAAAACGGTCAGTCTCAGAGCCATACAGGTATCGGATCGGTGCACTCCTATTCAAAATGCATGTGCCTTTTCTTCTTTGACCTGCAATCTATCTTCAGGTAAATTCTATATATGTTTTAAAAACACAATCACATTTTCAACTAAAGTTCTGATTTAATAACTCAAAAACAAAAACATTTCCTTACACACTGAATACACGAGTGACTCAAACGATTCACTCACATATCAAACATCACTTTGTCTTGAGGAAGTTCACTCTACTCAAGTGTTATGTCTAAGTGATGAAGAAAAATTACTTTTCCAAGCTTTAAAATGCCCTCATACTTCCAGGTTTTGCATGAACAATAAAAGTGGTTGTACTGCATCCAGGATTCCCACATCAAGTTAAACGATAAAATGTAAATTTTTTGCCAAATGAATAGCAGACACCAACATACAGTGCATCCGGAAAATATTCACAGCGCTTCACTTTTTCCACATTTTGTTATGTTACAGCCTTATTCAAAAATTGATTAAATTCATTATTTTCCTCAACATTTTACAAACCATACCCCATAATGACAACGTGAAAGAAGTGTGTTAGAAATCTTTGCAAATGTATTTAAAAAATAAATAAATATATATTCACAGCCTTTGCCATGACACTCAAAATTGAGTTCAGGGGCATCCTGTTTCCACTGATCATCCTTGAGATGTTTCTACAACTTGGTTGGAGTCCACCTGTGGTAAATTCTGTTGATTGGACATGATTTGGAAAGGCACACACCTGTCTATATAAGGTCCCACAGTTAACAGTGCATGTCAGAGCACAAACCAAGCCATGAAGGCCAAGGATTTGTCTACAGAAAACGGGTACAGAAAAATTTCTGCAGCATTGAAGGTCCCAATGAGCACAGTGGCCTTCATCATCCGTAAATGGAAGTTTGGAACCACCAGGACTCTTCCTAGAGCTGGTAGACCCGGCCAAACTGAGCAATCGGGGAGAAGGGCCTTAGTCAGGGAGGTGACCAATAACCCGATGGTCACTCTGACAGAGCTCCAGCATTTCTCTGTGAAGAGAGGAGAACCTTCCAGAAGAACAACCATCTCTGCAGCACTCCACCAATCAGGCCTGTATGGTAGAGTGGCCAGACGGAAGCCACTCCTCAGAAAAAGGCACATGACAGCCCACCTGGAGTTTGCCAAAAGGCACCTGAAGGACTCTTAGACCATGAGAAACAAAATTCTCTTGTCTGATGAAACAAAGATTGAACTCTTTGGCCTGAATGGCAAGCATCATGTCTGGAGGAAACCAGGCACCACTCATCACCTGGACAATACCATCCCTACAGTGAAACATGGTGGTGGCAGCATCATGCTGTGGGGATGTTTTTCAGCGGCAGGAACTGGGAGACTAGTCAGGAACTGGGAGACTAGTCAGGATCGAGGGAAAGATGAATGCAGCAATGTACAGAGACATCCTTGATGAAACCTGCTCCAGAGCGCTCTGGACCTCAGACTGGGGCGAAGGTTCATCTTCCAACAGGACAACGACCCTAAGCACACAGCCAAGATAACAAAGGTGGCTACAGGACAACTCTGTGAATGTCCTTGAGTGTCCCAGCCAGAGCCCAGTCTTGAACACGATTGAACATCTCTGGAAAGAGCTGAAAATGGCTGTGCTCCTCATCCAACCTGATGGAGCTTGAGAGGTCCTGCAAAGAAGATTTGGAGAAACTGCCCAAAAATAGGTGTGCCAAGCTTGTAGCATCATACACAAAAAGACTTCAGGCTGTAATTGGTGCCAAAGGTGCTTCAACAAAGTATTGAGCAAAGGCTGTGAATACTTATGTACATGTGATTTTTTTCATTGTTTATTTTTATAAATTTGCAAAGATTTCAAACAAACTTTTTTCACATTGTCATTATGGGGTATTGTTTGTAGAATTTTTAGGAAAATAATTAATTGAATACATTATGGAATAAAGCTGTAGCATAACAAAATGTGGAAAAAGTCCTGTGAATACTTTCCTTTAAATACTGTACATGCACATGAAACTCACCTTGTGTGTGGTCATCTACTTTGGCCCCAGATTTCTCCAGTGACTCTAGTACAAGCATGGATAGATCTGCAGCACTGTTTTGCTGTTGGGAAACACACAACAAAAGTCGTTTTCAGTAACAACAGACCAGTGGAGAGCATTCAGTACCTAATGAATTATACACTCCAATTGATCATACATACCTGATTATAACTAAAGAAGAGCAATGCTCCATTGTACATCAACTCTCGGGCCTCTGTGTGCTTCGATTGTGACATATACCTGCAGCCAGACAGCACATTATTATGAACATTATTAACATGACATAATTACACATCACACACTGGCACACTAGTTTATCTTTCTTGAAGACCTCATATTAGCTAATGAAAGATACAGCAAACCGGATTTTGAAACCATGATGCCCAAAAAAAGCTGTCTACGTAGGTAGCCCAGTAGGTTTGGAGGTCTTGATTTAAAAAAAATAAGCCATCTTAGTAGCCAGCTTACTTGGTGTCAGCACTACGGAGCCCAAAGATGCTGTCAAGGCAGACAGCGCACTAGCTGACAAAACTATGAAACCTAAAAATGCTGTCTAGATAGGGGGTTTTGAGACTATAGAACACCTTTATTACCACAGTACAGGTCAATTTGGGTTTGAGACCATGATGTCCAAAAATTCTGTCAAGGTAGGCAGCACACAAGCTACAAAAACTATGATGGCCTAAGTAGGTGGAAATATGACAGCTAAAAACACTATCCCATCTATGTAGGTAGGTAGTGTATTATGTTTTGTGACTATGATGCCCAAACATGCTGTACAGGAAGGAAGTACACTAAATTTTGAGACCATGATGATAAAACGGCATCTACAAACACCGATCTGTATGTTTTGAGACTGCAATACCCAAAATACCATCTAGGTAGCAGCACACTATATTTTTTGACTGTGATACCAACAAATGCAATCTAGGTTGGGAGCACAATAGGCTTCAAGACTGTGATGGCATCTTGGTGGGTGGCTCACAAGGTTTTGAGACTATATGACACCTATAAACACTGTACACCATCTAGTAGGTAGGTTGAGTACTACACTTTGTGACTATGATGCCCGAAATGACATCTAGGTAGGCAGCTCACTATATTTTATGACTGTTATACCAAAATATGCTAGAAAACATGTCTAGGAAGGAGGCACACTGCGATTTGAAACTATATGACAGCTAAAAAATACTGTACCATCTGGGAAGTAGGTAGGTAGTGCACTACGTTTTGTGACTACAATGCCCAAACATGCTGTCTAGGAAGGCAGCACACAAAAATGTTAATTTCCAAAACAACATATACAAACACAGATCTGAAGGTTTTGAGACTGCAATACCCAAAATGCCATCTAGGTAGGCAGCACACTATGTGAGATATATTTTATATATATATATATATATATATATATATATATATATATATATATATATATATATATATATATATATATTGACGTCTAAGAAGAAAGCACGCTGGGTTGAGACTATGAGGCCCAAATATTCTGCCAGCACAAAAAAAAAAAAAACACGCCTTCTGGGTTGATTTTGAGACTACGCCCAAAATGCTGCCTACATAGGGAGCACGCTAGGGTTTGAGACTATTTGAAAAGCATGAGGTAATTTTTATAGTGATACAACAGGTCAACTAAAGGAGGAATGACAGATGTACATGGCGTTTATACCGTTTTTATTTTATTATTTTTTTCACATGGTCTGCATTTAATTTGTGAATTTAAAGAGTGAAGAAAATTTTACAATTTGGACAGAGTGAAGTGTCTTAATTGCGCTGGTTAGGTGCACTGGTTGACTTGCTGTACTGTTAAAAAGCCTAATTTCTACCGCATGTCAGCAATCATCTGTTTGTCAAGTAGCATGTCATTAATGTGGGATGTGATTCATTATCAAAAAATGTATACATTTTTCCGCCCCCACAGTTGCAATCAACCTTGTTCTTCACATTAGCATGTAGCTAAAGGAGCTTGCAGATCATTTCCCTAGACTGACGTCTACGATGACCAATCAGAATGATTATGTGACGCATGAAGCGGGTAAGAATGAGCAGCCGACCAATCAGCGTGGGGAACGGGCTCGGTTGACAACAAGAAAGATCTGGAAGGGACAGGCCCGAGCCGCTCATTATTAATATACGCGTTAAATCTCACCTGAAGAATAATGTGCGGTACATCTGATGGGCCTCATAGTAATCTCCTCTCTCCACACTGGCTCTGAGTTTGCCCTCAACCCGCTGCGTACCTCCACGGTTCCTCGCGCTGGAGCTCTTCAGAGACTCCTGCTCCGACATGACTGCTCACACTAATCAAACGCGATGACGGTCACTCTCTGAGCCCTCCGACGCGCCGTACTCACATTCATACAGACGGACCTCCGCTTTATATATTGTTTTTTTGTTCTGTTCTGGAAATACGAACTGCTGTTTCCACACTGAAGAGAAATTAAATAAACATATAAAAGTGGAAATTTAAGGCGTAACTGTACAGCATACTTTACAAAGATCAATTTTGCAAGATTGCAGTACAGTGTAACCGTGTCAAAGGAATATTCTGTGTTAGAGTTAAATTAAGCTCAATCAACAGCATTTGTGGCATAATGTTGTTTACCACCAGAGACATTTAGCAGAGACAGGTCACTTCTATTAAAATAAAGGGGAGAAATTTGAACGCACAACGGATATAGAAAGGAAGTCCAGCCTAACAGGTAAAAGAGCCAATTACCGTTTTGATACAGACATCATATTTCAATGAAGTCTAGAACGCGCATGCGCATTAGCTACACAAGCCGGGACCATTGCGTTTTTTTAGCGTGATCTGAGGGGGGAAAAAAGCACTTTATGATGCCCGTGTAGTCAGATTTTATATCTGATTTACAAAATGATCTTTGATCGTAACTTTACCGTTTTGGAGATTTCGGTCTTTCTAAATTCATGTAGATAGGAGTTTAAAACATGAATAATAATAAAGTCGGTTACCGTGAGGCACTTACAATGGAAGTCAATGGGGCCAATGTTTGGGGGGTAAAAAAAAAGTCTGCAAAGTTTAAAAAAATCTGAGTTATTTACTCCTAAAATAAAGAACCAGTTCTGAACACCTGAAACGAGTTTAGTAATTCCAGATTTACTTACTGTACTTTAAGAGCTTTGGGGTGTGAATCAACCTCTCCATTTGTTCAAAGGAGTTTTTAAAGGAACTATGCTCTCATTTTTTGTTGCAAGCAGTTTAGAGATGTCAACTGCAAACAGAAGATCTTTTGAGCTTGTTTTCAATGGGATAGAAGAGAATCCATGTCTGTTTTAGAGCTGTCTGCCATGGAAAACTGTTTTGAAATATAGTTCACACCAAATTGAAATTCTGTTATAATTTAGTCACCCGTAAGATGTTCCAAACCTGTATTACTTAATTTTTTCCATGGAACACATGAGTAAATTAATTGCAATGTTTGGCTGAACTAACCCTTTAAGCATATGGTCTGTTGTCAATATGTTGGTGTCCATTTTTGGTAAAAGAAATATGTTATATGTAAAATATGTAAAATCATCATTTTGTTTAGTAATTTGTTATTTTTTATGTTGTAGATGGGTCACTATATCTGTGAAGAAGAATATATATATATTTGTTTGCTGTATTTATATTGATTAGTGTCAAATATCTTTTCATTTGCCAATTAGCTCATATAAAATGGCGGGTTTTGTAAAATTATCTCGAAACTTAGTGTCATTTCAGAAGTGTAAGTGGACATTGCAGTATTGACATTTTTAGCTTTATTGATTTTGTGAATAAATTTTAAAAAAGTGAAAAAAAAAAAAGAAAAAAAAATACTTACCGTAATAAACTACGTCAATTGGCAACAAAAAAAAAAAACCCCCGCCTGTGCTCTTCATTGGCTGCTTGCGAACAGCGCTGACCCGCCCTCAAACACTACACTAAGCGGTAGACCAATAACAACAGACTTGGACTTCTGACCAATCAGAGCAGGGTAGGCTCTCTGAAAGGAGGAGTTTAGAATGAATAATTTAGAATAAGGTAAGTGAAGTTCTTCGGAGTACAGCTGAAGAAGAGGACAGGAAGCAGGAGAAAAGCTGTCCCATGGTGCAATGAGTCAATTAAAAAAATAAAGCACTTAAGAGAGTAAGAAGATCATTCAATTATAATGATTTTATTAATTATAAAAGAGCACAGGCTATAGTGAGAAGAGTAATACAGACGTCTAAGAAAAGTTATTGGAGGGAATTTTGTAATAATATTGGAGAAGAAATTGAAATGAATGAAGTATGGAGTATGATAAGAAAGATGGGAGGGAAACAAAGTAACAAAGTAAAAACAGTAACATTCCCATCTTAGTATATAACAATATACAGTAATATCAGACAGTGAAAAAGCAGAGGTGTTAGCAGAAACATTTGCTAATGTGCATAGTAATTCAAATATAACAGTAGAAACGAGGAGATATAGGGATCTGAGCTCGAGTAAGAACCCTCAAATTCTGGAGGAAAAAGGACATTAGATTTAGAACTTTACCCTGTTTGAACTGAAGAAAGCACTTGCTGGGGTAAAACAAACTTCTCCAGGTAGAGACGACATCTGTTATGAGATGGTAAAACACCTATCAGAAACATCTCTAAATATTATTTTGAGTCTTTTTAATGAGGTGTGGGAATCAGGGAAATTACCAGATGACTGGAAGCATGGGATCAGAGTGCCAGTAGCAAAGCCAGGGAAGGATCATTCGCAGCCCACTAATTACAGGCCCATATCATTAACGTCAAATTTATGCAAACTAATGGAGCGTACGGTCATGAACAGATTGTTGTATGTTATTGAAAAGAAAAACCTTTTCTCTGCATTCAAAAGTGGTTTCAGAAAAGGGAGAAACACAATGGATTCTGTTTTATGCCTGGAAGCTGAAATTAGAAAGGCTCAAGTAAACAAGGAAGTGTTAGTAGGAGGAATTGGGCTTTTGAATGGGGTTATCGTTTTTCAGAGGCAAAAACTCAGGTGGTCTGTTTTACAAAAAGAAAAATGAACTCAACATATAATATGGACAACTGGAGCAAACATCAGTAGTTAGATTCCTGGGAATGTGGATGGATTCAAAATTGAATTTTAGAGTACATATTCAGAAAATGATAGACAAAAGCAATAAATGCAATGATGTGTTTGGCAGGAATTGAATGGGGAGCATGCCGTCTGTCTCTTAAAATATATATTGTGCAGTAATAAGAGCTGATATTGATGATGGGAGAATGGTGTACAGTTCTGCATCTAAAACACTACTTTTAAATGTTGAGGCATTGCAATCACAAGCACTGAGAATATGTTGTAGAGCAATAAGATCATCTCCAGTAACAGCTGTACAAGTAGAGATGGATGAAATGCCTCTAGAAATTAGAAGGCTCAAATTAAAAATGAGATATTGGACTAATATTAAAAGGTCATTCGGATAGTCATTCAGTTAAGAAAGTCTTGAATGATTGCTGGGAATATGAGTATAAAAAAAAAAATCAACAAGCTTTGGATGGACAGCCAATAAGGAGCCACAAAACATAGGAATAAGTGATATCAACATTGCCCCTTCTGTCGCTATGTCAGCAATACCTCCTTGGCTTTTGCCTATGCCTCTAGTGGACATTCAGTTGTATGAAGATAAGCATAACAAGGAAAGAAATGTGTTGGAAAGTGTAACAGTACAACAATATATTGATCAAATATATTATAACACAGTGCCAATTTATGCAGATGGATCAAAGGATCCAGAATACAAAATCATTTATTACTCCAAATCTTACATTGAAGGTACACTTAAAATAGAGATTTTGAAGGAAAATTACAACTTTCAAAATGTAGATCAACAAAATTGTTAAAAGGGCTAACAAAACCAACAAAATGGCCACTTTACATTATAATAAACATATAACAGTCAACAGTTAATATATAGTATTAACAGTCATTCTGAATGTAGGAAATATCTCAAATCTTTCTAGATTAATTCCACAGTGCAGTTTAGTTCAAGGAGAAAAATATAATAAACTCCCCAAAGGCAAAATGAGAAATAATAACGTCCATGTGTGTTAGAGGTCACCGTATGTCGTCACTGTGGGAAATATTGATACAAAATTTCTGTAAACATTTTGAATGACTTTAGGCAACATATACTTTTGTCCTGACCAGCGTTAGTCATTCGTCTGTTTTCAACTCTAGTTGAAAAGAAAAAGAGGATCATCTTCATAAAGTGTGTTCAGTTAAAACATCTCTTACAATACAGGAAGCACAAACTGTGCAGCGTCATGCCTTCATACTGGTACTGGGGTCTGTCTGGGTGGGATAGGTTTGGGGACTCCTGGTCCTTGTCTGTAAGGGTGAAAAGCAGGTGAATCCAGATGCATGATATTGCAGTGTTGTACAACATTGTTGTATTAGACAAGGAAACCTCCTCTTTCAAATTCAATACTTCAACATCATTACACTAAACTGATCTATCTGTTACGCTTTTTGAAGTAGCAAGCATCTGGTTATTCATTTGAATGTAAAGTGAGATATGTTAGTTTAACCACATTAACCGTCATAAAAGATTTGACTATTTGACCACTTTTAATTTGTCAGAGGAAAATAAAAAACTTCAGTAGACAAGAGCTGGAGGTTCTCACTGAGGAAATTACTGCAAGGAAAATAATCATAATAAAATCAGAACAGCGGACATTTACATTGAAGTTTAAAGGAGATGCTGAGGCCAAAACAGCGTTTCATTCAGAGGGCCAGAGACAGGGAGTAAATGATCATACAGTACTCAATTATGACTGTTTTGGTGCAAAAAACAAAATAGTGTCATGACCCCTTTAATTTTTTAGTTCTTGAGATTTTTGTTTTGTCAGGAATACAAAATATTCTTTACTTTTGCTGAGAAGTTGTTTTTTTTATAGAAATTAAAAGGTCATGAAACCCCAAAACACATTTTTTGAGATGTGAACAGATATGTACAGGTTTGCACATCATTGAAAAGAATGATAGAACTCATTATGTTTGTTGTTACGGGGGAAATGGTTATTTTCATTTCATTCTTCCGGTTTCAATACAAAAGTTGAAGCAATGTCATGTAAACTCCGTTATGATTGGTTGGACAGTACACTTGTACGTCACTAGATTCTGAGAGTTTCTACACATTATTATTGAGAAGCACTTCTATCACATTACAGTGGAGAATTCAAACTCATGGAGGTAAAAGCTGTTTCGCAGGAGCGAGACATCAGCAGCACTCGGGGAACATACATGAGACTCAGACCGTGATCACACTGTAAACTCTCCACAAAACACACAGTCCAGAACCACACCAAGGCGAGCAAGTTTGTTGGCCGGCCTCTGTCACACACCAAAAATGAAGCAGTGGTGTATTCCAGATTGCGTCTTCTCGCCATGCATCTGATCATAAATATCAGATTAGATTTGTGCCAATTGTTCTGAATGTAACTTGTCAAGAAACAAATATAAGTTTAAACTGAGAATGAATAAACCAAATCTTAAATTGAATAAAATTCAAATCAGTTAAATTGCAAAATTGAAACTTCGTCTTCAATTAAACGGCATACTTAATGAGATTCTCTGCTTGCGTTTGCTGATCAGGATTTACGAATGATTGTGTTTGCTGTCAAGCTTGGGAAGTTTTCAGTTACGCTGCTTGAGTTTTTGTTCATACTTCTGGCACAACCTAAAATCTAGATATATCACTAAACAGGAGGATAACACAATGGATTGTTCAAAAACAGAAGACAAATGGTGAAAACCGAAAACTCAAAAGTCATGTCATTTCTTTTTTTGGTCTACTTTCCATCAAGTTTCTGAGATTTATGTCAACATTGTTTCCAGGTGTTATGTCATGACAATGGAGTTGAAATACTGAACAACACAGACAAGGTTATTAAGCGATTTGATCACAAACAGTATGCTTGAGTATTGTGGCTATACTTTATAAAAAACAGTGTGTATTTAATGTTTTGTGTATTGGACCCGTTTACTTTCATTGTATGTGCATTGTTGCATGCAATTTTTGGAATGAGGAATGAGTTGAAATAGTTTTCTGTCACACAAATACGGTCAATAGATTTGAACTTGTATTGAACCCGAAACACATCCTGGTAATAGATATTTCTAAAGGAAAGTGTCGTCTCAGAGCAGTGCTGGTTTTGATGGTAATGTCTGCTCTGACTGCTGTTCTGAACACAGTATTCAAATCTGCATACAGTTCTAATGTCTTGAAACATTTGTCCCATGATTTATATACAGTCCAAAATTTTATTATATATATCCACTCATAATGTGAGGTTCAGCCAGCTCTGTCTGTCTGTGTGTTTTTCCCCATCTTCCCGCCTACAATACTGCCTCACATATTTTCCCTACCTTTTCGTCTTTTTGTCTGAGGTGTGAAAATTGGGGCTGAAGTAGGGGGGTTTCATGACCCTTTAAGAAGAAATGGTAGTTAAGAAAAAGTTTCATGAATCTGGCCCCTGATCTCTAGATTTAAATCATCCAACAGGTGAAAATTGTAAGTTTGTTCACTTAAGGTAGCACAGGTACAGGTAAGGTATTTCTTTATCAAGTAGATTCGGGTTTTGTCAGAGTGACACTTGATGATTATCCGAAAGCAAAGAAAACCTGCATGGTCAAAGTACCAAAAGTGGGTTGGACAGTTCTTCAGACATTACCTTACTGAAGTAACTGAAGTATCCACTTGATATGCTGCTGTATTTGGCTGGGGGAAAAAAGAACGTTATCATACAGAACCACTGAACAGCATAAAGAATAAATGTTTAGCCAGGGCAATGCATTAGAGTAACTTCAGTTTTCTCAGGACACAGTGAATTGTGCAAATGAATGCATAGCTAATGAATTTAAATCTATCATTAATGTCTGGCACATATTACTTGCATACAAATCTTAGAACATCTAATGTATATCAATGTATCTTTCTTAATCTTTGACAGCTTGATGAAATAGGACTGTGTTTTGTTGCTTAAACCTGTGTTATAGACTGCGGGGTGGACACTTTTGTTGCAGTGCCATTTGTCGGTGCATTTGTGGAGCCGTTTGCTGCATTGTTAGATCTGTTGTAAAAAAAAAATAAAATAATCACTTCAGACCATTTTTCTACAGGAGTTCTACAGGGTAACGTGGTTGATTAATCGCTGCAATAATCACCCAAATAGTCGATTAATCGTTATAATAATCGTTAAATTATGCTTAATGAATACATATAGCACATGCAAATAAAAATCGCTAATTTCTTCTTAGTGAATTCCCTCCTCTGTCCTAAAATAGTTTCCATTCTCTTTCCTTCTTCACTAATGCAATTGGTAATATAACAAATGAAGCCATCAGACATCAGAAATACATTTAATGTTTGAAGTTGCATAAAAAGATAAGAAATTGAATAAGCGATGGACTGACCTGTGGCGTGAGGACAGACGGCCCTTGAGACAGCACTTGAGACTGTCCCGTCTGAACACGTAGAGCAAAGCGATGGTTATCACAATCAGAACTGGCACCACCAGAAGAAAGAATATCAAAAGTCCATCTCTCAGGGAGTAATCTAAGAGGAAAGAGTTTCAAAGAGATAATAAAACGTCCGAGTGTGTTCTGTTCATTCAGCAAGTCAGTGAGTGTGTTCTTACCGATCTGCGCGGGGCCACTATCGATACTTCCTCCTCTGCCACGTCTGTTACAGTTGGGTGGAGCCCAGCCATTATCACAATGACAGTTGAAATGATCATTACACACCTGCAAGAAAACATGCAACTTTCAGATGTGAAAATATTCAGAAATGAATCTTAAATGTGCACTACAATTAAATTCGTTTTGTAAAGACATTAATATTACTTTTGTCAAACCGGTTTAAAATCATGTTCACTCCAGTCATATCAGTGTTATAGAAATAGCTATTTTATTCTACATAAGGGTTCTCCCTCTGTTAGTGGCCATTATGGGGATATACTCTGTACACTCTGCACACGAGATAAACGCTGTGTTCATGCAAGAACTTGTGTTGTTTGTGCTTTCATTGTGAATGACATTGTCTCAAGTGCCCATGAACATGCAGAGGAGAGTTGTGGTGGAAGTCCAGGTTTTTACTGTAAAATACCTTAAATGTCGGTTGCTTTCTCAACAAAACGTAACATATGCCTTCAAAAGACTTGGAATATGACTGTGATGAGGAGGAGACCGTGGCCGGGACATGAGGGTGCACGCCCGGCGCTGAACCAGCTCAATCAGCTGGTACAGGGATAAAGAGGAGCCGGGGACGTCAGTGAGAGCTGTGTGTGTGTGTGTGTGTGTCATTATGTTTCAGGTCAGTGTTGTGTTATGTAATTAAAGTTTCATTGACTGCTCAGCTGATTTCCGCCTCCTCCATGCCCATCCTTACCAGTTACATTGTGCCGGAACTCGGAGGGATGCACTGTCATGGAGTCCTCGCCCCTGCCATCTGTAAGGGGAAGAGGAACCACTGCCATCTACCAGGAAGGGGAGGAGCCATTCTGTCTGCCAGGGGTCAGAGGACTCGCTGCCATCCACCTGGGGAGGAGTGCTGTCATCCGCCAGAGGGCGGAGGAGTGGCTGAGCATCAGGGAAAAGTGAGCTCTCCTCTCTCTATGTGTCCCTCTCACTCGCCCTTTCCCTCTACCTCCCCTTGACTCTCCCCAGGTTCCCAGGAGGGGGAGGACTGTGATGAGGAGGAGGGCATGGCCGGGCCGTGAGGGGGCACGACTGGCGCTGAGTCACCTAATCAGCTGGAGAAAGTGAGATAAAGGGGAACCAGAGATGCCAGTTTGAGAGGGAGAGAGACACACACAGCGTGCGTCTAAGTGTTTTATGTTGTTTTAAGTTTACGTTGACTGTTCTGCTAGTTCCCGCCACCTCCTTGCCCATCCCTTACCCGTTACAATGACACAGTACTTTTATGACACTTTAGTTTTTTTTTAAGCAGCTCAAATATTGTTACTATGTGCAAATCAGGGAGAGCATCATTTAAAATATCTCTTTTTGTGTTCTGCGCAATAAAGAATGTCATATGGGTTTGGAACAACATACGGGTGAGTAAATTATTAGAGAATATTTTTTTGGGGGGTGAACTAGTATTTTGATACTACTCACTTTATCCCAGTAACCTCTTTATTATTGTACACTTTTGGTTGCGGAATTAATGAATTATAGATGAGACATAAACTGTGATCAGGGTATTTCTGCAATGGCATCAGGAAAACGTTTCCTTTTGTGGGACTCTGCATCCTTACACAGTACAAGACCACTGACGCATCAGCTTGAGGAACGTAAATAAACTACTCTTTAGTGAACCTTCACTTTGTCTTCACTTACTCCATTACTGCTGCAGTTTCTCTGGGCATCACACTTCTGACTCTGATCCAGAACTGAAGAGTTCAGACACTTGAAGTCCAGACACACCTGAATGGGAGAGAACAATGTGCCAGGACAGGTTACGACTTAATTAAAACAACTTAACTGCAATAAAATAAACATTCAAAAACAAAATGTGATGAGCTAAATGAATGAGATTATTTCAAGACCTTTCCAGGAGCGCAGACTGAGCCAGTTTTGACGTAGGCCGGGTCTGGTACGTCCGAGCCCAGTCGGAAGTCAGCGTTCATGCAGGTGATTGTGTTTCCCTCTATCTTCACCACACTGACCGTTGCACCCACTGGTGGGTTGTTGCTGTCAAAAAGGCACTGGATTTTCCCACACATAGAGTTGCTGTGAAGACAGACAATAGCAATTTATTCAGCTCTTAAAGAAATAAAAAAAAAAAATATATATATATATATATATATATATATATATAGATATAGATATAAATCAGATGAAAGAATGTCTCTACAGAAACCTGCAGATGAGTCATTGTATATAAAGTATTGCAAAACATGTCCTACAAACCCCACAATTCATTCATCCATTATATATATATATCCATTATATATATATATATATATATATATATATATATATACACATACATATACATACATATACATATACACACACACACACACACACACACACACACACACACACACACACACACCGATTAGCTACAACATTAAACCACAACATTAAAAACACCTGCCTGATATTGTGTAGGTCCCCATCGTGCCACCAAAACAGCGCAGAATAGCATTCAGAGATGATATTCTTCTCACCACAATTGTGAGTGGTTGTCTGAGTTACTGTAGACTTTGTCAGTTCAAACCAGTCTGGGCATTCTCTGTTGACCTCTCTCATCAACGAGGTGTTTCTGTCCACAGAACTGCAGTTCACTGGATGATTATTTTTTTTTGACTGTTGTGTGTGAAAATCCCAGAAATACTCAAACCAGCTCATCTGACACCAACAATCATGCCACGCTCCAAAACACTGAGATCACATTATTCTCCATTCTGATGGTTGATGTGAACTTTAACTGAAGCTCCTGACACGTATCTGAATGATGCTTTTATGCACAGCACTGCTGCCACACGATTGGCTGATAAGATAAATCGCACGGATGTTTGTTGGTGTCAGTCGAGCTGGTTTGAGTATTTCTGGGATTATCACACACAGTCTCTAGAATTTACTCAGAATTGTGTCAAAAAAAATAATCATCCAGTGAACTGCAGTTCTGTGGACAGAAATGTCTTGTTGATGAGAGAGGTCAACAGAGAATGCCCAGACTGGTTTGAACTGACAAAGTTTAGAGTAACTCAGATAACTATTCTGTATAATAGTGGTGAGAAGAATAGAATCCCAGAATGCTATTCTGAGATACTAACCAAATCATTTTTAATTTCTTAGAAACACTAAACTACTGTTTAACTATATTGATTATTTAATAATAGATATTATATATGTGGGGTCTGGGTATCTCATCGAGTATTGACGCTGACTATCACCCCTGGAGTCACGAGTTTTAATCCAGGGCATGTTGAGTGACTCCAGTCAGGTCTCCCAAGCAACCAAAATGGCCCGGTTGCTAGGGAGGGTAGAGTCACATGGGGTAACCTCCTCGTGGTGGTGATTAGTGGTTCTCGCTCTCAATGGGACGTGTGGCGAGTTGTGTGTGGATCGTGGAGAGTAGCATGAGCCTCCACATGCTGTCAGTCTCCACAGTGTCATGCACAACGAGTCACGTGATCAGATGTGCAGATTGACAGTCTCAGAAGAGGAGGCAACTGAGACTTATCCTCCGCCACCCGGATTGAGGTGAGTAACCGCGCCACCATGAGGACCTACTAAGTAGTGGGAATTGGGCATTCCAAATTGGGAGAAAAGGGGATTTTTTTTTTTTTTTAAATAGATACTATACAATTATTTGACATTTTCTTTCAACTATTCAATGTCTGTGGCATTACCCTACAGACTGTGTCTCTTAACCTCCAGAGAGCCGAGTGTGACTGCTGTGAGCATTTTTCCATTTCCCTTTTTGATTTGTAACTATTAGCACCAAATAAACAAACAAAAATAAATAGAGAAATACAATTCTACAGTAAATAGATTTCACAAACATGTATGTCCACATATGTGTACAGCGGGACTAAATTATAGAAGCTATAGACAATCAGATTATATTCATGAAATATTTGATTATGTGTCCAGTAGTGTTGATTATTCATGTTATTAAGATGTTATAGACATTACAGCTGATTTTCTATAAAGATGAATGAATAATTCTGATTAAAAGTAATGCATCATCCAATCACTGCTGACCATATTCAAATAAAATGATCCATTATAAATTGTGAATCTATGTACTGATTATTATTGTCTCATGTGTGTCAAACATGTTGAGGTCTGACAGTTCTCATATTTTTTTGTTAAATCTTTATAAAGTCATAAAATATTCATACATCACAGTTTACTGATGTCTTACTCAATTTCAATGCAAAGTATTCATGAAAAATTTTAAATATTAGTGCACATACTAACTAGTAGAAAATATCTTCTAACAATTTAGCTAACATATGTAATAAATATATATTTTATTGTTAGCTATACAATATAGCTATATTGTCTTTGAGAAAATGTATCTACACTCATTTTATAATTTATGGAAAGATATAATTTATCATGTAGTCAAAGTTTCTTTTGTGAACGTTTCTCAGCTGGTTGTAACCGTTAGCACAGAGTCACTCAGGCATGCTTTAACATATAAATGAGGATATGTTTTACATATGTAATAAAGTTGGCTAATAAATGAACTTGATGATATCATACAGTTGCAAATGAAAAGAGGTACTCACGCCACAGTACAAGGAACCAGCTTAGAGCCCGAGTATCCACAGTTTCCAAACTCATTGCCTAATGTATTAACATTACTAAAACACTTCTCATCTGCTGCAGTCGCCGCTACACAGAAACACAAGAGCAAATAACACATGAAATAAGCTGCACAAAACAAGCATTGTATAGAATCTGAAAAACAGCTCCACAGCACAATGTCATGTGGCACTTCATGGCAGAGAAAGTGACACCTGAGATAAAACCCTCAACACTGTAACGTACCCGAGCCAAAAAGCTGTTTGCACTGGTAGTCAAAGGTCTGGCAGCGGCCCTCATAGCAGAAGGCTGTGTTCCCGGCACATGGCAGGCCGTCCATCAGGTAGAAATCAGCCGGACAGAACGCAGACACTCCACCGCAGAACTCGGGCAGGTCACAGGGGTTGACTGATGTTCTGCAGGGTGTACCGGACACCTTAATCTGCCAACAGAAAACAGCATTACGCTTGCAGTTACATCCATTTATTTCACTTGTTTTAAAAATAAACTTCATAAACCTGCCACAAATGCCACATCATCAAATACAATAGTTTAAGAAACATTTTCTAAAAACAAGCCTTACAGGACAACAAGACAAAGACACTATTACAGAAAAGGATTCTTCCAGTGAAAGTGAATGACTACAGGACAAATTAGGACACCATGGGTACTTAACATAACTACATCCTATCAGTCAGGAAGTAACCTTTAGTTACACTTTTACGTGTTAGTGTTTGTGTATGTGTCTGTGAGTGTTAGTGTTTGTGTGCGTGTCTGAGTGTTAATGTTTTTGTATGTGTCTGTGAGTGTTAGTGTTTTTGTGTCTGTGAGTGTTAGTGTTTGTGTGTGTGAGTCTGTGAGTGTTAGTGTTAGTGTTTGTGTGTCTGTGAGTGTTAGTGTTTGTGTGTGTGAGTCTGTGAGTGTTAGTGTTTGTGTGCATGTCTGTGAGTGTTAGTGATTGTGTGTGTGTGTTAGTGTTTGTGTGTGTGTGTCTGTGAGTGTTAGTGTTTGTGTGTGTGAGTCTAAGTGTTAGTGTTTGTGTGTGTGAGTCTGTGAGTGTTAGTGTTTGTGTGCATGTCTGTGAGTGTTAGTGATTGTGTGTGTGTGTTAGTGTTTGTGTGTCTGTGAGTGTTAGTGTTTGTGTGTGCGCGTGTCTGTGAGTGTTAGTGAGTCTGTGAGAGTTAGTGTTTGTGTGTCTGAGTGTTTGTGTGTGCGTGTCTGTGAGTGTTAGTGTTTGTGAGTCTGTGAGAGTTAGTGTTTGTGTGTCTGAGTGTTTGTGTGTGCGTGTCTGTGAGTGTTAGTATTTGTGAGTGTGAGTCAGTGAGAGTTATTGTTTGTGTGTGAATCTGTGAGTGTTAGTATTTGTGTGTCCGTGTCTGTGAGTGTTAGTGTGTGTGTCTGTGAGTGTTAGTGTGTGAGTGTTAGTGTGTGCGAGTATGTGAGTGTTAGTGTTTGTGTGTGTGAGTCTGTGAGTGTTAGTGTGTGAGTCTGTGAGTGTTAGTGTGTGAGTCTGTGAGTGTTATTGTTTGTGTGTGTGAGTCTGTGAGTGTTAGTGTTTGTGTATGTGTGAGAGTTAGTGTTTGTGTGTGTGTGTCTGTGAGTGTTAGTGTTTGTGTGTGAGTCTGTGAGTGTTAGTGTTTGTGTGTGAGTCTGTGAGTGTTAGTGTGTGTGTGTGAGAGTTATTGTTTGTGTGTGTGTCTGTGAGTGTTAGTGTGTGAGTCTGTGATTGTTAGTGTTTGTGTGTCTGTGAGTGTTTGTGTGTGTGTGAGTCTGTGAGTGTTAGTGTTTGTGTCTGTGAGTCAGTGAGAGTTATTGTTTGTGTGTGAATCTGTGAGTGTTAGTATTTGTGTGTCCGTGTCTGTGAGTGTTAGTGTGTGTGTCTGTGAGTGTTAGTGTGTGAGTGTTAGTGTGTGTGAGTATGTGAGTGTTAGTGTTTGTGTGTGTGAGTCTGTGAGTGTTAGTGTGTGAGTCTGTGAGTGTTATTGTTTGTGTGTGTGAGTCTGTGAGTGTTAGTGTTTGTGTATGTGTGAGAGTTAGTGTTTGTGTGTGTGTGTCTGTGAGTGTTAGTGTTTGTGTGTGAGTCTGTGAGTGTTAGTGTGTGTGTGAGAGTTATTGTTTGTGTGTGTGTCTGTGAGTGTTAGTGTTTGTGTGTGAGTCTGTGATTGTTAGTGTTTGTGTGTCTGTGAGTGTTTGTGTGTGTGTGAGTCTGTGAGTGTTAGTGTTTGTGTATGTGTGAGAGTTATTGTTTGTGTGTGAATCTGTGAGTGTTAGTGTTTGTGTGTGTGTGTGTGTGTGTGTCTGTGAGTGTTAGCGTTTGTGTATGTGTCTGAGAGAGTTATTGTTTGTGTGTGAATCTGTGAGTGTTTGTGTGTGTGAGTCTGAGTGTTAGTGTTTGTGTGTGTGTGTCTGTGAGAGTTAGTGTTTGTGTCTGTGAGAGTTAGTGTGTGAGTCTGTGAGTGTTAGTGTGTGTGAGTCTGTGAGTGTTAGTGTTTGTGTGTGTGTCTGTGAGAGTTATTGTTTGTGTGTGAATCTGTGAGTGTTAGTATTTGTGTGTCCGTGTCTGTGAGTGTTAGTGTTTGTGTGTCTGTGTCTGTGAGAGGTATTGTTTGTGTGTGTGAGAGTTAGTGTTTGTGTGCGTGAGTCTGTGAGTGTTAGTGTGTGTGAGTCTGTGAGTGTTAGTGTTTGTGTGTGTGTCTGTGAGAGTTATTGTTTGTGTGTGAATCTGTGAGTGTTAGTATTTGTGTGTCTGTGTCTGTGAGTGTTAGTGTTTGTGTGTGTGTGTCTGTGAGAGTTAGTGTTTGTGTCTGTGAGAGTTAGTTTTTGTGTGCGTGAGTCTGTGAGTGTTAGCGTGTGTGAGTCTGTGAGAGTTATTATGTGTGTGTGTGAGTCTGTGAGAGTTATTGTTTGTGTGTGAATCTGTGAGTGTTAGTATTTGTGTGTCCGTGTCTGTGAGTGTTAGTGTTTGTGTGTCCGTGTCTGTGAGAGTTATTGTTTGTGTGTGTCTGTGAGAGTTAGTGTGTGTGTGTGAGTGTCTGTGAGTGTTAGCGTTTGTGTGTGTGTCTGTGAGTGTTAGTGTGTGAGTGTTAGTGTGTGTGAGTATGTGAGTGTTAGTGTTTGTGTGTGTGAGTCTGTGAGTGTTAGTGTGTGAGTCTGTGAGTGTTATTGTTTGTGTGTGTGAGTCTGTGAGTGTTAGTGTTTGTGTATGTGTGAGAGTTAGTGTTTGTGTGTGTGTGTCTGTGAGTGTTAGTGTTTGTGTGTGAGTCTGTGAGTGTTAGTGTGTGTGTGAGAGTTATTGTTTGTGTGTGTGTCTGTGAGTGTTAGTGTTTGTGTGTGAGTCTGTGATTGTTAGTGTTTGTGTGTCTGTGAGTGTTTGTGTGTGTGTGTGTCTGTGAGTGTTAGCGTTTGTGTATGTGTCTGTGAGAGTTATTGTTTGTGTGTGAATCTGTGAGTGTTTGTGTGTGTGAGTCTGAGTGTTAGTGTTTGTGTGTGTGTGTCTGTGAGAGTTAGTGTTTGTGTCTGTGAGAGTTAGTGTGTGAGTCTGTGAGTGTTAGTGTGTGTGAGTCTGTGAGTGTTAGTGTTTGTGTGTGTGTCTGTGAGAGTTATTGTTTGTGTGTGAATCTGTGAGTGTTAGTATTTGTGTGTCCGTGTCTGTGAGTGTTAGTGTTTGTGTGTCTGTGTCTGTGAGAGGTATTGTTTGTGTGTGTGAGAGTTAGTGTTTGTGTGTGTGAGTCTGTGAGTGTTAGTGTCTGTGCATTTGTGTGTCCCCGTATTTGTGTGAGTGTGTGTGGGCATTTGTGTGAGTGTTTGCTTGTGTGTGTGCGTGCATTTGTGTGTGCTTGTGTGTGTGCATGATTTCAGTGAGTGTGTGTACGTGCACGCTTGTGTGTATTTGTGTGAGTGTGATTGTGTGCATTTTTGTGACTGTGTGTGTGCATGTGTTTGCGTGAGTGTGTGTGCACGTGCATTTGTGTGTGTGCTTTTGTGCGAGTGTGCTTGTGTGTGTTTGCGTGAGTGTGTGCGTTTATGTGAGTGTGTGTGGTTGTGTGTGTGCGCACGTTTGTGTGTGTGTGTGCGTTTGTGCATTTGTGTGTGTTTGTGTGCTTGTGTGAGTGTGTTCGTTTGTGTGAGTGTGTGTGTGTGCGTGCATTTGGGTGAGTGTGTGTATTTGTGTGAGTGTGTGTGTGTGTGTGTTTGGGTGAGTGTGTGTATTTGTGTGAGTGTGTGTGTGTGTGTGTTTGGGTGAGTGTGTGTATTTGTGTGAGTGTGTGTGTGTGTGTTTGTTTGTGTGCTTTTGTGTGTGCATGATTTCAGTGAGTGTGTGTACGTGCACGCTTGTGTGTGTGTATTTGTGTGAGTGTGATTGTGTGCATTTGTGTGACTGTGTGTGTGCATGCGTGCATTTGTGTGTGTGCTTTTGTGCGAGTGTGCTTGTGTGTGTTTGCGTGAGTGTGTGCGTTTATACGAGTGTGTGTGGTTGTGTGTGTGCGCGTTTGTGCGAGTGTGCATTTGTGTGTGTTTGTGTGCTTGTGTGTGTTCGTTTGTGTGTGTGTGTGTGTGTGTGTGTGTGCGTTTGGGTGAGTGTGTGTATTTGTGTGAGTGTGTGGGTTTGTGTGAGTGTGTGTGTTTGTTTGTGTGCTTTTGTGTGAGCGTGTGTATGTTTGTGTGTGTGTGTGTGTGCGCTTGTGTGAGTGTGCGAGTGTGTGTGAGAGTGAGTGCGTGTATGTGTGTGTGTGTGTGTGCTCGTGCTTATGTGTGTGAGTGCATTTGTGAGAGTGTGTGCTTGTGTGAGAATGTGCGTGTGTGCGAGCGTGTGTGCTCACCTGGCAGTCCTCACAGCAGCTTCCTGTAGCACAGGATGAGCCCTTAGTGAGGGTGCAGGTAGCAGCATTACAGCACTTACTAGTGCACTCCTGCAACAAAACACCAGCAACACTAAAAATCTGTGTTCTGTCTCATTTGTACATTATTATTATTATTATGAATTTCTCAAGGTTTTAAAAGAAAAATGTATATAAAAAGAAATTGATGGACAACCTCTAGCTGTCAGACAAAATTACCTTACCTGTGACAGTATATTAAAGGTACAGTTCACCCAAAAATGTAAGAATTTCCTGAACCTGATGATGTTCTAAACCCATTTAACTTTCATGTAACACAAAAGGAAGAACGACCCTCAGCAGAAGTGCACCGATCGATGATTGGACGATATTCATCTTAAATCCATTACCGGCTGATCTTTTTTGCAGCACGCACACTGAATGAGCGCTAGCTCAGCCCTTGAAGCATGACAGTGTGACCACTGGAGGGTGAGTTTGTGGCAATTCATTCACGAATTTAAAGTTTCAGACATGCTGTTATTCAGATGAATATGCAGTTTGGTTTTAAAATGTGTAAGAATTACACATGTATGAATATTAAGCTGCCCATTTTCTAGAGTCAATACGGTAGTTATTCACTGTGAGCACAGAGAGGATAAAGAGACGTTCTAAAATATAATCAAATAAAAATGCTTCTACAAACGGGAGTCGTGACAATCAGATGTTGTGTTGAGCTCTAGAGACTGAGCGATCATGAGCACTTTCAGCTCTTTCACTCTCCCTTTAACATCAAACATGTGCGCTCTCCAGGTTCTGTCAATATCTCATCAGTCACTCATCGCAGCGCTATTCCCAATTTAAATCAGACTGATGTTGGTCACAATGCCACTAATAACAGATGGAACTGTTTAACCTTTAATAACGGCACTGTGTCTTCACACATTTGCTTAATAATTCGTGATTTGTATTGCAATAGTAAACAAATCACAAATATTAATGATTCCTCACAGGAGCACTTTTTATTTTTGAACGTATCTCTGCTGTGTGTGATGCTCTCATGGTTTTTACTGGTTGCCAGTATGTCACAATGACCTTTTGATATTGACAACAGAAATATTCATAAACGTTTCACAATTAATGTCATTTGAGTGTAATTTTGGTAAAACTTAATAAAAAAAATTCATTTAACATGAGTTAATCATGAAAAAACAATGAACAATATATTTTTACAGCATTTATGAATCATAATGTTAGTTAATAAAAATAAAATTGTTCATTGTTAGTTCATGTTAGTTCATAGTGCATTAATGTTAACTAATACAACTTGTGATTTTAAACATGTATTAATACAGTATATGTTAGTATAGTTCATTAGTTCATGTTAACTACAGTAATGTTGTTAAATAATATTAACAAATGGAACATTTTGTGTTACTGTAATTTTAACTGTTAACTGTGTGGGGCATGACCATAACTGCAGCATATAACTTGCAAACCGTGTGGCAAAGGCCACAAAAAATTTGTGTTAAAAAATAGGAGATCGTATCGGCCTCGAATTTCCTGATTGGTCCACCACTAACCCTCAGTCATCCTTCATCATTCACTTCATTAAACAGACAAATGATCAAAGTGAACAATCACTGAGGCTAAAATCTATTTTGTGTTCCAGTGAAGAAAGTCAGTCATATGGATCTGGAACAACATGAGTTTTGTAGTGGGTGAACGGATCCTTCAGCTACAAATACAAAGTTGGATGGAGCTTGTACAAACTTGAACTCTTTACAAAGTTGAGCTCTTGCCTGCGGTGTGCCACAGTCACACTCCTCTCCGCTCTCCAGCAGGCCATTTCCACACCGCGGTACACTGATGATGTTATCCTGAGAGGGCGGATTCCTCAGACACACGCCACCACCACGCAGAATCAAGCTCTCAAAATTACTCCCACTGCAGTCACTGAATTTAGTCCCTCCACTGCAAACACAACAACACATCCACACAACCCAGGAATGCAATGACAGTCAATGGGAGAAGTGCATTTGACACTGGTTTCACTGATAGCTTAAATGCAGAAATTTGGACATACAAATTTAAACATTACAATATAATAAATATAATATAATAGTTGAACTGGATATTTGGTATCATTTTAACATGACTTTTTTAACAACTGGTATTGTCCAAATCTGTATGATTTTATATTTCAGTGGAACACAAAAGATGTTAAGCAGAATGTCTGAGCTGCTCTTTTTCAGAAAGTGGACTAGGGCTGTCAAGCTTAAATACAATATAAAAGCACCATTACAGTAGTCCATATGACCCGTGTGCTTTATTATTTAAGTCTTTAGAAAACTTCTCCACCGTAACTGTCAAATCCCATTCAATTAAAATAATCTGGAGTCAAGAAGCGTTGTGGAGGGGAAGACTTTCAGTGACTTACATTTCGGTCTGTTTCATAAGCTATCGTAAGGTTTCAGAATATCATGCACAAAATGTCTGGACTACTTTTATGGTGCTTTTTTGTCATTTTTGGAGCTAGACAGCCCCAGTACCCATTTAGTTTCCCATTATGGAAAGGATCAGCTTGGAAAGGATCAACATTCTGCAATATCTCTACATTTTTTTTCCACAGAAGAACAAAAGTCCTATGGGCTTCCAACAACACTATGGTGAGTAAATGAAGAAGAGTTTTCTCACTGATGAAGGGTCGATATATTGAACAGGTGACACTGACCTGGCGGTGGCTGTCATGATGCAGCTCCCGTCACAAACACAGCTCTTGCTGTCATGGTTCATGCCCAGGTTATGTCCCAGCTCATGAGCCAACACAGTGGAGAAGTACTGCAGACCGTTGTTACTAAACTAAGATGATATTAAAGTGAAGAACATGACTTTAGAGTCAGCTTGCTCGCACAAAAATGTATGCGACAGAACAGAAAAGTAAACCAATTCTTGCAAATAAAATGAGGTCACATTTCAATTAGTTTGCAAACACAGCTTTCCATGAATTAAATATGCTGGTTTCAGATTACTGCCTTCAGATACAGCTCTGAAGACTTTATTGAATACCAATAAGTCTTAAGTACTGTATGCTAGAGTCCAAATGATTGACGAAGTATGAAAGTTCTAACCACATTGATTCCTCCTCCATTGTGAACAGAGCACACAGTCCCTACGAAGGCCATTCCAAGTACACCTCCAGGGTACGCTCCTGATCGCCCACTTTAAAAAACACAGATCATGTTACTCAAGAGGACAGCAGATGTAGTTGATATCAGAGCTGTGTATGTTCTAAGACAGAAGGTGAACTCAATTGCATTTTCATTTGTTCTGAGCTAAAACTGTATTTTTTCAGAAGTTCCACAGCCTCCTTTCCAAATGGCAGCCAGTTAGAACAAAATAAAAGAACGGTTAATAACGTTCTTTTTAAAATGACAGTACTCTGTGCTAAGGGGTGGGTGAAATACCTATTGCCGTGTTGCCAGATCTCACAAGAGAAACAAGCAACATGTTCTGGAAAAACAAGCCCAAAATATGCCACTTGCCTCACCAAAACACTGTAAGTGAAAAAAGTTAAATATGAAAAGAAATGTTCCTGTGTGGTGGATTTATCAGCATAGAAATCATAACAAGCATACAGTTAATTAATAGTTTTAATTACAGATTTGCTTCTCAGTCAAATCTCTGCAGCATCAAATCTGTATTAATGCATCATATCTAATAATAATTCAGTGAAGACTTGGAAACAGCAGATAAATGTACTTTTTACCTCTAATAATGTTATCCATGTATCTAGATTAGCATTTCATGTATATGTAGTAATTATACATATTTGTTAAAAAGCTCTTCATTAAGAGAATGCCACATCCACATCGGGCAATTCGACAAAGAAATGTGTGTTGTAGTAGTTTCCTTCAGGATCAAAGCACATGCTTCGTTTTTACAGGCAACATGAAGTGATGTAGTTCCAAAAATATACTGTAATAAACCCTTTGACCTTTGGTTTCATGACAAAATGATCTGAGCCAAATTAACCGGTTACCAGCATTTACAAATATCGTTTTCACGCCGGAATAATTGAAAATCACTTTGTTCCCCTTTTCAGTTACGCTCTGCATAAAATTTAGTTTGTTTTCTGTTTTCGTTACTTGAACCATTTTTAGTCCCTGCTCAATTGTGAAGGCTGCTTTCTCAAACTGCTTTTAAAATAAACTCTGGCCTGAAGTCACTCAGCATGCCCTGGATTTGAACTCATGATTCCAGGGGTGGTAGTCAGCATCAATACTTGCTGAGATACCCAGACCCCCCCAGCCATGATCTTAAAACTTTATTGTAGTTGTATAATTCTTGGAAATTGCTTTAAGACCCCATGAAATGGCTTGACGAGCAGAGTTGGGGCAGGACATAAATAGCCAATAGTCTTAGATTTAGATCATAGTGAACTCTGTCATGTGGTATTAGGGGGAGGGGCATTCTCATTCAAGAGAGGGTTTGATTGAACAAAAAAAGTCATCAACATTTTTACTCTGTTTTCCCGGAAGAGAAAAACTACGAAGACAATTCCTGCTGAAAGTTTATTTTATTGACTTTTCGCTACAGATGCTAGCCTCAAAGCTAACAGTCCAGCCTTCTGAGCACTAAATTAAATGTCATAACATTAAAGCTGTTTGTTCTGGTAACGATAGCAGCTTTTTCCATCTTAGGACTGAACAAATATTATTCAACTATATATGACCTGCTCCATCATTCTGAGTCACTGAAGCATATTTTAGATTTTATCAGAGCCTATATAAAATGAGATGGACTACTGGTATACTTACGAAAGGAGATATATCGCAGCCTTAAGAATGCGCGTACCACCTATTTCACCTAACAGGTGAAATAGCCAATCACCTTTTAGATAAAGACATCACCTGTCAATCAACTCGAGAACGTGCTTGTGCATTTGCTGAAGCAGCCTAAAAAATTGTGTTTTTTAGTGTAATCTGTGGTAACAAAGCACAATTTATGATCCCATTGTTGCCAGTTTACTGCTGATTTTAAATATGTTCTTTGATCGTAATCTTTAGGTCTTTCCCCATTCAAGCTGTATTTGTCATCATAGAAAAGAGCATCCCACAGGCTGCTCGAGGGCATTAACAACATGGCTACCAAGTGACCTGACTTTTATGCACCAAAGGGAAAAGGACCATTTCAGCTTTCTAATGATATATTACTGTTCTACTCCAAACCGTTGCAGCAGTATATTCATTTCAATCCTTTTCATTTTACTATAGTGCATAAAACTAAAATCAAAGTGACTCAAGATGGAGCGGGTTTCTCATTTGTTGAAAACCTTTGAGTAATCTCCCTCTGGTGTACTCACACAATGAGCTGGCCCACATCATGTCTGAGTCGAGGTAAGAGTTGTGTCATCCTCCACTGCACAAACCTGCCCAACACCTGTCCAGGATTGCCATCCACATCAAACGGGTTCTCCTTGTCAAAGATCTCCAATCCCACCAGTGATATGCGGATATTCAACTGTTTATAGTACTGGGGTGAACATAGCCACACAGGTCACACATATTTCATTACATTAGTCTATAGACAATTAATCACAATAAGCAATAAGCCGTTGTTATTAATCATGCATCTTGTTTATGATATGATGTACTGTAATATGATATGATGTATATGCACTATTGCAATTTATATACAAACACTTTCACCAGGTAAACAGCAATAACATTAGAGCGACCAGCAGTTGGAACATCCACTATGACTAATCTGTCATTACCTTGACTGTAATGAATAATCAATGAATAATACAATTATTATTATATATTATTAAAAAAAAAAAGTTGGCCTATAAATGCTTATAGTGCATTTATATATATATATATATATATATATATATATATATATATATATATATAAAAAATGCATACTAATGAACCACGAATAGAAATATGAGGTCAATTTGCAAATATGCATGCAAATTTCACCTATTCAATATAAAATGACGCATCAAAAATTATTTGAGGGCAATTGAAAAGTAAGCTGATAAATGGGCGGCGCTATTATGATCATTGTATCGAGAGCTATAAAGTAGCCACAGATTGCCTGGAGCTCACTCAAAAAATCCTGACAACCCTCGGGGTAGAGCTCAAGAGGCCAATATAATGAGAGAACCCCCCAGGGCCAACATCTTATGCCAAGTCCATTGAGCGGCTTACAGTGTTTGATTGGCACAGAAATGTGGCAAAACATTGGAAAGTACACTGATGCGGAAGCTGGGCAGAATAATGCTGAAACATTCAAACTGACAGATGATGAACTAAAAGCATTTGTTGTTACGGGAGGCAAAAGCATGAGATTGGGTGACTTTTGGTCTAATGAATTTGGACACACTTTTTTCAAAGAGACAATGTCACGACAGAAATGCGCTATCTGCGCATTGATGGCAATAACATGAGAGCTGCCCGCCTTGTCACAGATAGATTTGCCATCTGAGACATTTGACAAATTTGTGAAAAACAGCATTGTTTCATACACGCCCGGCGAGAACATAACAGTTGATGAAGGACTGTTCCCTACCAAGGCGCGCTGTCGTTTCACACAGTACATGGCCAATAAACTGGAAAATTTGGCATAAAATTCTGGGTGGCCGCTGATGTTGAAACAAAATACATGCTGAACGCACATTCCTATCTAGGGAAAGACGACAGTAGGCCGGCTGGTCAGCGGTTATCTGACAATGTTGTCATGCGTCTGGTCGAGCCTTCCCTGGGAAAGGGAAGAAATGTAATGAGGTGAAGAAATTGTCTGTCGTTACAACTGGCAAACAATCTTTTGGCAAACAAAACCACCATTGTTGGCACAATGAATAAAATCAGATGAGAGAGAACCCCATGTACACAGTCACAGTTTGTCGGTTGAGTATACATAAATAGCACTAATATAGTATTTTTACGTTTTTTGTTTATTATCTGTTTTTTAATTCGGGTAGAATATATTTGTATTTTATCTTGCGTATTATAGCAGAATGTATAGTATAACGTAAAATTCATATTTTTTTTTTAGCCTATATCCCTATTTACTAAATATTTACTATTTACCAAAAAGCCAGAAACACGTGAACAATTTAAAGTTTCGCCTCCTTTTTTACAGTTGTTTTTCCAAGTTCAATAAATGGTAAAAATGCATCCTCTCTTATGTCTTTATTGTAAAATACACAAAACAACACCACTTATGCAGTCAATGAGTCAATGTGTGTCTCCCACTTCACGTCCTGTGAGATGGTAGTGCCCAGGAACCTGAATGCCCAAATTAGCATTCCATTGTGTGTGTGTGTGTGTGTGTGTGTGTGTGTGGGAGAGGGGGTTGGGATGTTGGAAATGTATATGTTGGAGTTACAAACATCTCAAAATTCACAGTTCAAATTACTGATTAAATAGCTTAGCTGGCAGTAAAATATCCTGAATGCTGTTTGGCTTAAACTCTGCATATCAGATCACCTCAATGCTTTCAAATTGCAAATCATATGGATGAGTGAAAAGCCTAATTTTTATGCAATCTTAACCTCTGAAATGTATTGGTTATTTTTGGGTAAATTACTTTTCTCACAATTTTTAAAACACAAGCAGTCAAACATAAATACATTCGGCTATAGCTTCTTTCACACCCTCACCATATTCAAACTGATGAACCACTAATCGAAATATGAGGTCAATTTGCAAATACTAAACTGATAATTATGCGTATTTTAAAAATCACTTTTATCCAATAAAACAAACGTGGGCACGTGCATCTGTGTGCTGTCAAAAGAATATGTTGAGAGCATATCATAAACGTGATTGTATCATGGTAGGTTGGATCATGCTGCACAAAAATGTCTCCCATCCGCTCGTCGATATTTAGACCTCTTGGCATAGAAACACGGAAGTGGACTCTTCCAGCTACAGGCTTTGATCACAATGAAATTTATGCCAAACAAGAATTAAATTATACAAACTAAATATATGAGCATATCCTAAAATAAAGCATTTATAGGCCAACTTTTTTTTTTTAATAAACAAAATCTGTTCAAGAACAAACTGGAATTAATTGCACACACAAAAACAATTATTATCATTGTTCGTTTATCATAATAAAATTGTAAATAAATGGTCTGCATTTATATAGTGCCTTTTAACCTTAGCGGTATTCAAAGCGCTTTACACTGTGATGTCATTGGTGTGTGAATGGGTGAATGAGTCAGAGCTGCCATGCAAGTTCTAGTCTGCCATTGGGAGCAACTTGGGGTTCAGTGTCTTGCCCAATGACACTTTGACATGTGGAGTCATGTGGGCCAGGAATCAAACCACCAACCCTGTGATTAGTGGCCGACCCGCTCTACCACCTGAACCACAGCCGCCCCAATAATAATTATAATAATAAGATAGAATAAGAAGAAGAATAAATCTTGACGTAAAGAATTACATTTATTAGATGAAATTTTTTTTTTAAAGACTGAAAATACATGAATGGTATTTTATTATTAATTGATTATTAATTACAGTCAAATTAATGACAGATTACATGCACATGTATGTGTAAACAAATGCAGAGAAAAGAAAGCATTTATTTCAGCTTATTTCCATGTAAATACATGTTAAGATGCCAAGAATTCAACCATTTAATTATGAATAACAGCACTAAAATTATTATTATTATTTATACTATATACACTACAGTTATTATCAATTATACTTAAAATCTTTAATCGAATTAATTACACAGTGTCCCGATTAATTAATCGTGATTAATAGCATTTACAAATATTTATTGAGAAAGCCCCTTATATAACAATAATTCAAAATATAATGATGAAATGATACATAGTTATCTTTAAATATTTAAATATTTATGTATTTTAGAATACAATGTATTGATTACTACCATATTATTGATCATAAGTCAATCATTGGCATACAGTTCACAGCAATCCATTTCACAAGTGAATTTATCAATCAGTTGGAGATTTATTATGAGGGCTAGTTTAAGGACCGTCAATTTACACCTGCGTCAGACATGCTTGTGTAGTGTCTCGGGTGTGATGCGTCATAAACATACATTTTTAGGTCACTGTGTCAAGTTAAATATAGTTTAATACGCATCTTGAGATTTCTTAGTTCATATTTGCGCTCATCAAGTGTTTTGAACGCAAGAATGTAACGCATGTTTGTGTTGTTCTGCTGAAGTGTTTCTTCACTGTATAAACTGTGTTGCTCATACAGCTGAAGTTTCACTTACTGCGCAGTAAGCAAGCTTGCATTTCTCAGGAATCTTACATATCATTGCGGGCATTGCGATTAATTGCGTAAATTTTTTTAACACGTTATTTTTAGTCAAATTAATGACACTGAATTAACGCGTTAAATTGACAGCCCTAATTATATTGTAATCATTTTTGTTGCAAGACAAAGCATGCCTTTGCTAAAAATGAATATAAATAATTCATTTTTATCAAATAGATAATTCATTAATAATTCAAACAGATAACAGATGAAATTCTACTGTATAAAACAGATCGAAGTTAATGCAAATAAATGAGCAGAAATCGTGAAAGTTTTCTCAGTGCTCAAGAAAAAAGTTTCCATGATGAAATTTTAATATTTACTCAATCGTATTTTGGCTTGTATAATGGTGATAAATATGGATGCAGTGAAATTTTGGCTACCAAAAATTTAATTTTTTGCCATGTTTTGACCGAAAGAGAAAAAAGGCCAAAAATATGAGCCGAAAATATATGCCTCTCCACCCCTAATAATCTAGTCATAATCACGGCGCTACCCAGTAAAGGCTGATGTCAGCGGTGTGGAAATACTTCAATGCAGTACCGCCGCTCCCTATATGCATACTACGCAGTCTGCGTAGGGCACCAACTCCCTAGGAGGGCACCATCTTACCCAAGGAGTGCACCAGAAAGTCCACCGGGTGCCCTTCCTCACACAATATACATTATTCAAGGACCTGAAACAGTTGCGGAACACAGACGATCGCTTCACGCTCATTTCACGCGAACGTGACAATCCTCTTGACTACTGGAACATGAACAAAGATCGATTGCTTGTGCGATCTGCACGCAGGTATATATCTGCCCCAAGCACCACCACAGAGAGAAAGAGACTGTTCAGTGCAGCATCTCAGGTTTCTGGCAGGAAAGACGGTTCCTCTTCTCATCAAGAACATGACACTTTTACTTAAATAGAAAGCAGTCCAATTTGCTATGTGTATAGCAATTACATTACAATTTGTTTAGCCCTGCAAAACTATGTTCTTCACTTGAGGCTACAGTCGTTTACAGTTGAGTTTGGATTTAGTTCTATAACTGCTGTTTTTGCACTGTTGTTTTGCACAATAATTTTATATTAAAGTATAAATACGTTGACATAAACAGAATAGAAGTCTTCTGTCGTTCTGTGTTTTGCCTGTTGTTATCAATTAAAATGATAATTGGTAAAAAAACAAATCTGTTACATTTGATTGTCAAAGAACTGAATAAAGAATATTATATTTAATATTGTTTTAATATATTTTCTTTCATTACTTTCAATAAAAGTGTGATCATTTTATTAGTTTGAAGTTTTTCAGATTCATTAAATTCAAGAAATTAATTAAAAAGTATCATATTAAAACAATTATATAAAAAAAATGTATTTAAAAATAGGTATTAAAAAAAAATAAAAAATTCGGTTTTCGACCAAGTGCATCCTGAATTTTCGGTTTCAGCCCAGAATTTTCATTTCAATGCATCACTAGTGATAGATATTCATATCACCCTCGTGCTCCTCCAGCTACAAGCCTTCGATCACAGCGTAATTTATGCCAAACGAGAACGAAATTATACAAACTAAATATAGAGGCATATCCTAAAATAAATGTAAGACAAATGGATCTGGATCAACCGTACACAGAATGTCGATAAATTCAGTCTATAAGCATTTATAGGCCAACTGCTGCCTAACTCGCAGTGACATTTTTAAGACCAATCCATTGGCTACACGCAAGAGGCACCATCTAGTGATCATTATGTGTCAGTTGCAGTGTTCCTGTCTGAAGACTATGCGGTCTTCTGACCCCTTAAATCACGGTAAGCGTAGGTTACAGTGGCTCCGTGCTTCTAATGTTAAAAGATTCATGTTGTGCTCTGCTGTAATCTCTAATACTCACCGTGTCTAGCAGGTTAGCTAGCTGAACCATCTCCTCTCGCACAGCAGTTGCATTGCCTTTCATGAATTTGTACTGATAACAGATTAACACAGCTGTAAGACTGAGAGTCACCACTCTCATTAAAACACACAAACATCTCATAGGCAATACTCACTCTTTGGTTGTCAACTACTAATGCCAACTCCACATATTTGGTCTGAGGTAAGTTTCGTTTTTTCTGTGGATTCAATAGATTCAATTAATAATCAATTGTTGAGTGTTTGTGGACATATTGTAGTCCAAAAGTCTGAGACCACTGCTGAAAATACTTCTGTAAAGCATTTTTCTCATTTAACACAATTTTCTCTCATTACAAAAAGTGTTATCAGCAAAAACATTAAGTGAAAATTTAACTGAAAAATTAGCATGAATTTCAGAGTATTTTACATAATAACATTTCTTTGTTTTAAAACTTTGATATTCTAAAACTTTGTATATTTGCAGGTTTCATTTAATTTTGAGTCTCAGATTTTTGGACAGCACTGTATGAATACAAAATTGTTAATAACAATAAAACATATTCAAACCCGTAAAAACATGGACAGGTCAGCGTGATGAGATTGGTCTTCGACAGGAGATGTTTCATTGGCTAGTCCACAAACGAACGGTTCTGACTGGCTGTCCTTCAACAGGGAGAGGTGATGTTCTATGGCTTCAGACCGCAGGACGGGTTCCAACCCATAACTTTCATTACCGATAAGAATGACTCCCCTGAAACACAGCGTACAGCGACACACCTACTGTAGTCACAACCTAATGTTTGCATAGTTTAATATTTGACAGTTTAAGGTACATGTACTATATCTCACTCAGGACACGTCGATGCAGGTGGCAGTCCAATGTTCTTGTCACCATACACTTGTTATTGATATGAAGCAGTTAAATAGAAATGTCAATCACAGTAGTATATTTACTGATTTGTTGAACTTCCAGCCTTGTAAACATGTAATAATTATCATGACAACATAAAGCACTGACAAATAAGCCTGGTGTAAACATTAATATGAAAGTCAGTAACAAATCACACAAACTAAAGTGCAGATTGCAGAAATATAAAAACAAATCTGTGGCTTTACCACACTCTGTATTATTTCAAATAATTCAAAGTCACTGTAATAAACAGAGCACAGCTGACAAGCTCCTCTCTTAAACAGGTGCAATATTTTCCCCTGTGTCATCTGGGAAGTAGGTAGTTTGAAGGCAGCGAGCTTTGAGGTTGAAGTCTTCAGTAATTACTTTGGTTGGGCTCCACTGTACGGCTTGACCAAATGTCAGTTGTAGCAGCGAAAAACTCCTGTTTTCAGCTCCACTGTGACTCTCTGTTTGCATTTTTTGTGTAGCTCCAGTAAGGTGACCTGGCTAAAATATGTGCGGGAGGGCATGTTGTACCCTATCTAGTGTATTTATCAAACCCATGAACCCAGGCTTGGTCACTGTACTGAGGGGCATAATATCTTTCGCAATGAACTGTTACTGCTTGAGAAATTTCTACATGCCGTTTTGAAGTACGTTCATATGGAGTTATGCTTAAAAACATTTCGGTCAGTGATCCCTGTCGGGTGGTATTTGGCTTACTTGACACACCGGTGTTCAGCTTTTTATTCATGCAACTATCTTACATGGCTTTGTGTTGCCCTTTGTGGTAGCAACATTAGCATGGCAGGTTTTGCACAGTACTTGATGCTGCGCAGCTGCATCTTTTTTAAAGCCAATATAGTCCCACACAACTGACATACTGTTCCTCTTTGACACTAAAGTTTCAACAGTGTCAGGTTCTGTCGAGCCTGAAGCCATTGTACAACAGGTCAAGGTACAGCTTAGCTTGCCAAGTTGATGCTTCCTCTGCAGACTGGTTTACTCTCACGTGTCACTTGATCAGAGTGCAATCGCAGCCTTTGCGGTTAAAAAAAACTTGTTTTATCATATCGCGATATTATTGCAAATGCAAATAATCATTCAGCCCTACCACAAACCAACAATCACGCAACACTTATACACAACCCTTTTTCCATCTTTCTTTCTACTCTCTGAAGCTGAGGTCTCTAAACTTCTCCACTCCAGCCATTCTACTAACTGCCCCCTTTACCCTATTCACTCCCATCTCCTACAAGCCATTTCCCCTTCAATCCAACCTGCAGATACACACACAATTTACACACCTCCTATCACTGGTACATTTCCCACTCCATTTAAGCAGGCTCGTATAATTGTACTGCTTAAGAAACTCTCACTAAACCCTGCGCTCTTAGAAAACTATATAAGATTTGTCTCTCTCCTCCCGTTCATACCAAAAACACTTGAACAAGTCGTGCCTGACAATCCTATGGTAGCTGTATGGTAACTCTGGAATTTCTCAACGTCATAAATTAAAAGAATCTGTTGACTAAGGCATCAAGAAGCATAGCTGACGCTCACATCTGGCCAATAAAACTAACAAAAGAGACTTGTCTCTTTGCAGAGAAGTTATCAAGTCATGTGCAATCTGGACATGTTACAGCTTAAGTGCAAAGGTTACAGGTAGAGATGCACCGATCGACCAGCCAGGGACCGGAATCAGCCAATTTTCCACATGCTCAGCCCGGACCGGTGACCGGCCAGTCAGCCACACTTCTTTCCGATTCCGAGCCAGTCCGTTTTGTTGACAGCGGCGCAGGCAATAACGTGGAAGTTCTTCAATGTGAGTGAAAAATACATGAAGTTCGCAATAAGTAATAATTATAAGGCTAAAGTAAACCGTGGGGGAACCACCACAATAACATTCGGATCAACAAACCTAATTAGACACTTAAAACACCATCACCCAGCTGAAAATGGCCATTTTAAAAAAGAAGCTAAAAAAGTGAAAGCGGCTAAAGCTAACCAGAGCTCAGAGCCAGCCACAAGTCAGCATCCTCTCCTTTCTTTCCTTGGTATGATCAGCGAAAAGACCAAAGCAATTACGAGGAAAATTATGGAATTCATGGTCCTGGATGACCAGCCGTTCTCCATAATTGAGGACAGAGGGTTCAGAAATCTGATCAATTTCCTCAAAACAGTGTAGGCGGTACTTTTCTCACGTCACGTTACCCGAGTTTTTTAATCTCGTGTCATGTCACACATGCAGCCTGTTACAAGCATACCTGTCAACATTTGGGTACACAAATCCGGGAAGGGAAGTGGGGTGCTGGATGGCAGAGACAGGCTAAATACATATAAATTGTGCCGTTGCGATTTAATGTGCTGAGTAACGTAATTTCTCCCACCATGTCGATATTAAAATCAGTGCGACACACATTGCATGTGACACAAATTTACATGTGTGTGTATATATATATATATATATATATATATATATATATATATATATATATATATATATATATATATATTTTTTTTTATTATTTATTTATTTATTTATTTATTTATTTATTTTTCCGCCAGAGCACCAGCTGAGTCTTCTGCTCCAATCTACCAGTGATGCTTGATTCAACTTCCCACGTCTACTTCCTGCGCAGATTTCAACAGAGCAGCTGGGTTTTGGTTGCCAGGTTGAGGTCACAAATGGGTTGAAATGTGTATGATGTGTCGACTGTGTGAGTTGGATGCGTTTCATACAAGATCTGGCAACTGGAGAACCTTGGAATAATACGTCGATGTGATTATTTATATAGCGAGGTTTGGGCCATACAAATTACGGGAGTTTCTCGGGAGAAATAACAAAACGGGAGGGGGTGGGAGATGGGTGTGAAATACGGGAGACTCCCGGGAAAAACGGGAGTGTTGACAGGTATGGTCACAAGCCGATCCCGAAGCAGCAATCAGTTTCACCTCTGATATTTGGGATCAAACGTCGCTTAATGTCAATGTTGAGTGTATTGGACACTTCAGTTTTGTTCATAGGCTTGTAATATTTGGAATTGTTTTGTTATATGAGTAAAAAATAGAAAAAGATCAATTTATAAAAATAGTGAAAAATGACATCTGTTTTGTTATATAAAGCAACTCATTTACAGTTAATTGTTATTTCTAACTCTTTCCAGTCACAGAGCACTTTATTTTGAGAGTTGTTTAAGTGAGAGAAGATCCTGTAACTTAATGCAGTTTGGGGGAAATTGTAATGTTTAATAATTTCTTTTATTATGAAAATACATTTTTGCATTGAAGAAAGGTAGATTTTGTTTGTATATGTGGTATAGAAATCGGAATCGGCCAAAAAAAAAAATGCAATCGGTGCATCTCTAGTTACAGGCAATAAAAGACAGAGATCACACTCCCAGGAATTCCCGGGAAGGGCTCAAAACACACTCTGTTTTGTCCTCTGATATGAACCAATTTTCAAAACATAGACTCATCAGATAATAAGACATTGTGATTATTATCCTGCAAACAGCATCTAAAAGGAACCCATGAATGTTGTACTTTGCTGAGTTAACCTTCTAAAAATGTACAGAATGCCTTTTGTAGCCTTGCTAGACAATTCTGAAAATGATTCTATGACTTGTGAGCACTTTTATAACTGACACATTAATGATTATAGCCTGATGTACCTTTTAAAATATGTGTAGTGATCAATGATCAAATCAATGATTAGAATCTTTAATCTTGTATTATTCATCTCATTCAACTAAGAATGGCAACTATTCAAGGCTTAACCTGATAATATACCCTGACAATCAGGTTTCTAATAACGTATAATGTTTTATTCATGTTGTAATTAATTAATTAATTAATTAATTAATTAATCAGTATGAATTGTAATCAGGTATTTTCAAGTTTTGTTACTTACACGTATAATATTCATGAAAGTGTCACATTTAGTATGTAAATGCTTGCTTGTTTACGTAAACAATGATCATGTCTCTTGCACCGTTTTCAAGATATAAAAGTTCATGATTAAACATGCTCTATTTCTGAGCTGGAAGTCGTAAGAATCCTCCACACAAAGGATTGTAAATCAACTTTGAAAAGGACAGACCAGTCGACAATGTGACTCTGAAAAGCCACTTCTGATTGGCTCAGGACACCTTTGGGGTGTAGCTAATTTCAGTTCAAAACATTTCCTACCGAGGAACAACACTCTCTGAGAACGCCCTCTTAGAACTCATCTCTTGGAACTGTCTCTTGGTCTCCTCTCTTCTTTGGCTCTCTTGCTCTTCAGCTCCACAGCCTCCGTGCCATGTAGAGTCCAAGGAAAACTCGAGACTCGAAGTCAGAAGGAAGCCTCTAACTTTCTGCTCTACGGTTCACACACCCAACGGGAGTCGCGAGTCTTCCTTGCGAAAGGCCTCACTTCAAAGCCCACCTCATCAGGCAATAACTATTTGTGATCATAACAGAGTCCAAGACATCGACGGAACAAACATTCGTCAAATGCCAAAGAACCAAGCAACACAAGGAAACGCAACGCAACGCAATATATCGTGAATACAAGTGTATCGTGTATACAAGTGTATCGTGAATACAAGCGTATCGTGAATACAAGCGTATCTATCTTGTATACAAGCGTATCGTGAATACAAGCGTATCTTGTATACAAGCGTATCGTGAATACAAGCGTATCTTGTATACAAGCGTATCTTGTATACAAGCGTATCGTGAATACAAGCGTATCGTGAATACAAGCGTATCTTGTATACAAGCGTATCGTGAATACAAGTGTATCTTGTATACAAGTGTATCGTGAATACAAGTGTATCGTGAATACAAGTGTATCGTGTATACAAGTGTATCGTGAATACAAGTGTATCTTGTATACAAGTGTATCGTGAATACAAGTGTATCGTGAATACAAGTGTATCGTGTATACAAGTGTATCGTGTATACAAGTGTATCGTGTATACAAGTGCATATTTACACTTGGTTATAATTCTGCGAATGCAGTAAAGACAAAATATACTTGTATTCAAGATCTATTCTCAAAAAGCAAGTCTGAATATCTTATATGCTGCTTCTCAAGTGAATGCAACTTTTTTAAAGGATTTTTAGATATTTATATGGGAAAACGATCTAAAACAAAAACAAATCATAAATGTATTTTGTTTCAGTGTATAATGGGGCAAAGAATTCACCTCTCTCACCTTTCTGTTCACTTCAATCCATCTTTAACTCTCTAAAAAAACTCTCGTATTGCCAAATTTCTTCATGATAAGAAATGCACAGTGACATATATTAAGATTCAATGAATCACGAGTCATCACGTTATAATCTAGCTGCATATGTGCTTGAGTGACGAGCGTCCCATGACAGAGTGTGTATCAGCAGGTGGAGTTTCAGTCTCTCCCCCTCAGATCGGGACATTCACGCAACTCATAGAAGATGCGCTGACCGCACAGAGAAATGCCAGTGTCAGAGTTTGTAGTTATTTACATGATCTGCTTCTTTATTATTTGCACTTTAATAAAGCTATAACGCATTAAATACAACCGCATTAAAGATGTAACGCATTCAATACAACCGCATTAAATACAACCGCGTTAAAGATGTAACGCATTCAATACAACCGCATTAAAGATGTAACGCATTCAATACAACCGCATTCAATACAACCACGTTAAAGATGTAACGCATTCAATACAACCGCGTTAAAGATGTAACGCATTCAATACAACCGCGTTAAAGATGTAACGCATTCAATACAACCGCGTTAAAGATGTAACGCATTCAATACAACCGCATTAAAGATGTAACGCATTCAATACAACCGCGTTAAAGATGTAACGCATTCAATACAACCGCGTTAAAGATGTAACGCATTCAATACAACCGCGTTAAAGATGTAACGCATTCAATACAACCGCATTAAAGATGTAACGCATTAAATACAACCGCATTAAAGATGTAACGCATTCAATACAACCGCATTAAAGATGTAACGCATTCAATACAACCGCATTAAAGATGTAACGCATTAAATATAACCGCATTAAAGATGTAATGCATTAAATATAACCGCATTAAAGATGTAACATATTAAATATAACTGCATTAAAGATGTAACGCATTAAATACAACCGCATTAAAGATGTAACGCATTAAATATAACCGCATTAAAGGTGTCATGCTGAGGTGTTTTCTTTAAAGAGCTCCGGCTCTACATATTCCACAACCAGAGTGCTTCTGTATTTACATATTTTGTATTTTTGCATAATAATTCCCTCATACTTTGAGATCTACATCAGCTGAAGCTGTTTGTAAAGTATAGAGTGCATCTGGACTGTGATTGTGTAATTCTTCCTCTCATTAGTCAGGTGTGAACTGAAGTTCTGCTCTCACGAGTCATCATTACAGTTTAATGTGATCTCATGTTATGTTAAATGAGATCAAACGACAATTCGACAACGAAAATTTTTGTAGACAATTTTTTATTATAGACGTTGTCGATAACGTCGACTAATTGTTTCAGCCCTATTTGTAAGTCGCTTTGGATAAATGTGTCTGCTAAATGAGTAAATGTAAAAGTAAATTAAAATATTTTGTGAAGGCCGTACATACCGGAGACCTTCACAGGTGCTGAGAGCTACGAGGGAGTCTTCATAACCTTCCACATGCCCCTGATAGTGACAATTCTCCTGGAACAAAGACACCATTATCAGGAAAGTACAATGAAAAACTGCTGTATCATTGATTGATTTTTTGTTAATTGCTTTCTTTAAAGGAATTTTTCACCCAAAAAAAGAAAATTCTGTCATTATTGCCTCACCCTCATTTTTCAGTTTTTCACATTTTAAATGATCTTTACACAACGCTTTCCATACAATGAAAGGAAAACACTGAAATATGAAGTAGTTATTCACTGATAATTTTCCCCTCTGCCAAAGCTTTTAAATCTCATTTTTTTCACATTCAAAAAGTATTGCGCCAGCATTGACGTCACTGCTAAAACATCATTGGTTCTTGCATATGTTTGCAGTGAACTTGACCTGCCAGTTGAAGAATGCAGGATGGGGAATGAGATTTGGAAAAAAGCTGCATGAAGATTCTTCAAGATTTCTTTATTGTGTTCCACAGAAAAGTAACAGCATACAGGTTTATAAGGAGGTGAGGGTGAGTAAATAATTACACATTTGCATTCATGATAAAATCTTTAGGCTGACACCATCATAGATAAAATTACACATGACTCAATGTTTACAATGCCAGATAACCTACATCCTCTCACAATAATGGATTCACAATTTCCTTGTTCTGAATCAATATCACAAGCAAAGCATGCTCAATGAATCTAATCTAAGTCAGAAATAAAATAGAAATAAATCTTACAAGTTTTTCTGTGTGTGCTTTTACTTTGTTCTTTGCATCATGGGAAAACACAACAAAGTCATTTGATAAAAAGTCTCTGTGGAAACAGGAGATTAATTTATATTATGATTTGAATATTTTTTTTAAAAGAGAGATTCGATTTCAAACCAATTTCAGCATGTATTCAAAGTTCTTACCGGTTTTTAGTCAGATGTAGCAAGTGTTCATTTCCATTAATCGTGATGGAATATGTGATACTGTCAGCATGTTTGTCCTATAATCAGACACATTATTTTCATGTAGGGAAGAACAACACCAGAACTCATTTCCCAACAGTTAATGGTGGTTTACTGTTACAAAAATATTGGCACCCTTGGTAATTATGAGCAAAGAAAGCTCTTCAAAATATGTCTTTATTGTTTATCCATCTGATCTTTCATTCAAAATATTCACTACAATCTGACTTTTATTTGAAGTAAACTAATTGAAAGGGGGGGGGGTCAAATCTTTTTTCCCAAAACACGTTTGCCACAATTATTGGCACCCCTAGAAATTCTTATGAATAAAATATATCTGAGGTATATTCCCATTCATATTTAAAATTGTTTAGTACACCTGGGTGACTAGGAACAATACATTTTTCATTCATGACTTCCTGTTTCACATGGGTAAATATATGAGGTTATCACACAGGCCAAATTACCTTAATCATCAATCACAGTGGGTTAGACTAAAGAATATGTGTGTGCCGCCATCTTGGTTTTTTGATCCAAGATGGCAGCGCGGTTGCACGCAGCGGCCACTCCGGATCCAAAATGGTGCTATTTTTGTTAAAAAACCTGACTTTTGCGGTACATGGACATCGGAGCAACCGGTGTTCGTGTCTACCATCGCCAGACACTGCTCAAATATAGGATTCATGCAACAACCAAGCTGCATGATGACCTACAAGAGGCGCTACACGTACTCGGCTTGCTGAGGGCAAGAGGGCGGGGGGCAATGCTAGGCTAAAAACAAACCCTAGCCGGCCGGCTCTCCCATCTATCCTGCTCTCAAATATTTGCTCCCTGGACAATAAACTGGACTACATCCGACTCCAGCAAGCTACGCAGCGTGAGTTTAGAGACTGCTGCAGCTTTGTTTTCACAGAGACGTGGCTCAGCGACAGAGTTCCGGATGCCCCCATTCAGCTAGACAGGCTCGCCTCGTTTTGTGCCGACAGAAATGCAGCTCTGTGCGGCAAGACTCGCGGTGGTGGCTTGTGTGTTTACATCAACACGGAATGGTGCAAGAACTCTATGCTAGTCTCTAGCTACTGCTCATCGCTGGTGGAGCTTGTGACTGTTAGAGACTCGAGACTCCCCCTTCAGAGCAGGCGACAAGGATGCCCTAAGAACTGCGAGGGCCAAATTGTCCCGGGCCATCAGAGAGGCAAAGCACGCACACGCCCAGAGAATCCACAGTCACTTCCAGGACAGCGGTGATACACGGCGCATGTGGCAGGGCATCCAGGCCATCACCAACTACAGGACAACATCAGTTGCCTGTGACAAAGATGCCTCCCTTCCAGATGCGCTAAACGACTTCTACGCTAGGTTTGAAATGCAGAACGACGTGGTGGCGAGGAAGACGACCATGTGCTCTGTCTTACCACAGCGGATGTGAGGAAAACTCTACGTAGAGTCAACCCACGGCAGGCTGCTGGACCAGACAACATTCCTGGCAGAGTGCTCAGAGGATGTGCAGACCAGCTAGATGTTCTTACCGACATCTTCAACATTTCTCTGAGCAGCGCCGTTGTTCCAATGTGCTTCAAGGCCACCACCATCGTCCCCATTCCAAAAAAGTCTTCAGTGTCCTGCCTCAATGACTAAAGTTGCGCTCACACAAATCATCATGAAGTGCTTTGAGAGGCTCGTCATGAGGCACATTAAGACCCAGCTGCATCCCTCACTAGACCCACTGCAGTCGCGTATTGTCAAACCGTTCAACAGATGACGCCATCGCCACCACCCTCCATCTGGCCCACACCCACCTAGATAAAAAGGACTCATACGTTCGAATGCTGTTCATAGACTTCAGGTCAGCATTCAACACAATCATTCCTCAGCATCTGATTGGAAAGCTGAACCTGCTGGGCCTGGACACCTCCCTCTGCAACTGGATCTCATGACTTCCTGACTGGGAGACCTCAGTCAGTCCGGATCGGGAACAGCATCTATACCACCACCACACTTTGCACTGGGGCCCCCCAGGGATGTGTGCTCAGTCCACTGCTGTTCACTCTGCTGACTCACGACTGTGCAGCAATGCACAGCTCAAATCACATCATCAAGTTCGCCGATGACATGACCGTGGTGGGTCTCATCAGCAAGAACGACGAGTCAGCGTACAGAGAGGAGGTGCAGCGACTAATGGACTGGTGTAGAGCCAACAACCGGTCCCTGAATGATGACAAAACAAAAGAGATAGTTGTTGACTTTAGGAGAGCACAAGGTGAACACTCTCCGCTGAACATTGATGGCTCCTCTGTGGAGATCGTCAGGAGCACCAAATTCCTTGGTGTTCACCTGGTCCCTCAACACCAGCTCTATTACCAAGAAAGCCCAGCAGCATCTCTACTTTACAGCCTCTACTTCTAAGGCTGAGGAAAGCACATCTCCCACCCCCCATCCTCACTACATTCAATAGAGGGACTATTGAGAGCATCCTGAGAAGCTCCATCACTGCCTGGTTTGGGACTTGCAAAGCCCTGCAGAGGATAGTGAGGACAGCTGAGATGATCATCGGGGTCTCTCTTCCCTCCATCAAAGACATTTACAAAAAACACTGCATCCACAAAGCCACTAGCATTGTGGACGACCCCACACACCCCTCACACAAACTCTTCACCCTCCTGCTGTCTGGCAAGAGGTACCAAAGCATTCGGGCCCTCACGACCAGACTGTGTAACAGCTTCTTCCCCCAAGCCATCAGACTCCTCAATACTCAGAGACTGGTTTGACACACACACACACACACACACACACACACACACACACACACACACACACACACACACACACACGTCCTGAGTTGCACTTTAATTACTGTCACTTTATAACTGTCTGCTACCTCAATAACTGATATGTGCATAGAACACTATCTCATAGTATGTTATGTTTACATTTGGCATTTATAGAAACTGTCATCTTTTTGCACTACTGTGTACCGGTCGGCGCTGCACTGTCTCTCACTGTACCTATTGTCCTGTTCATTTTTAGTAATGTATTGTACTGTCCCGTACTTTTGCACATGTTTTTGCACGTGCACTTTATATAGGTATTATATAAGTATTTTATATAGGTATTTTATTTAGTCTGTGTAGTCTCATGTGGTTCTGTGTTTGTCCTATGTTGTTTTATGTAGCACCATGATCCTGGAGGAACATTGTCTCGTTTCGCTGTGTACTGTACTAACTGTATATACTCTGATGCGCTGGTGTCAGGAGCACAACCTCTCCTCAACGTCAGTAAAACCAAGGAGCTTGTGGTGGACTTCAGGAAGAAAGACAGAGAACACAGCCCCATCACCATTAATGGAGCACCGGTGGAGAGAGTCAGCAGTTTCAAGTTCCTCGGTGTCCACATCACTGAGGAACTCACATGGTCCGTCCACACTGAGGCCGTTGTGAAGAAGGCTCACCAGCGCCTCTTCTTCCTGAGACGGCTGAGGAAGTTCGGAATGAACCAACACATCCTCACATGGTTCTACACCAGCACTGTAGAGAGCATAGTAGTGTTGCGAACTGCCAGAAACATCATCGGAGGTGAGCTTCCCTCCCTCCAGGATATATATAACAGACGGTGTGTGAAAAAAGCTCGGAGGATCATCAGAGACTCCAGCCACCCGAGTTATGGGCTGCTCTCACTGCTTCCATCAGGCAGGCGGTATCGCAGCATCAGGACCCGCACCAGCCGACTACATGACAGCTTCTTCCCACAAGCAATAAGACTTCTGAACACATGATCTCTCACGATCAACAATCAGCACTGCACTTTATTAATCTTCATCTTGTATCACACACTGGACTGTCAAAATATATTCTCCCCAATTCACTTAGTGTATATATACTTTATTTACCCTATCTAGTGTATGTGTATTCTACATTGTGTGTATTGTTTACTGTACATTGTATATCAGTACTATGTTGTGTAATTATGTGTACATTTGTTATGTAAATTGTTGTGTAATTATGTGTACATTTGTTATGTAAATAGTGTTGAGTAAATATGTTGTTTATTGTAATTGGTATATGTCTCGTCACTGTCATTACTGCAATGTTGGAATGCTCGGAACTGCACACAAGACTTTCACCTACTGTTGCACTCGTGTACACAGTAGTGTGACAAAGTGATTTGATTTGAAACGACAATAAAAACCACTTGACTTGACTTGGAAGTGGCTATAAGAAAAAAGCTTAAGTATTGAAAATGTCCAACATCAATAATTAAGAAGTTCCGGTCAACTGGAGATGTTAAGAATCGGCCTGGAAGATGACGTGTGTCTATATAGTCTCCACGCAAGGTGATGGGTTCAAGTTGCCAAAAATTCTCAAAGGATCATTGGAGAATTGCAGAAATGAGTTAAGTCTTTGGGTCAGAAAGTCTCCCAAACTACAATCAGACATCACCTACATCCCCACAAGTTGTTTAGGGGGGTTTCAAAAAAAGCCCCGGCTCACATACAACAACAAACTCAAGCTTCTTCAGTTTGCCAGACACTACTGGAACTTCAAATGGGACCGGGTTCTATGGTCTGATGTAGGGTTGCAGTGGTATACCACGGTATGAAAATTGACGGTTATCATTCCATGTGCATTTGCTTATCTATAGTATTGAGAAAAAAATGCAACTGGACGGAGAATCTCACATGCGCATCTCCTTTCCTCCTCGACTGCCTGTCAGACTTGTCAACTTGTGTCACACACACACACACACACACACACACACACACACACACACACACACACACACACACACAAGCAGCGGAGAAAATGTCAGAGAGAGGCGAGGGGGTCTGACATAAGTGAGAGTGTGTGTGTTTGTGTGTGTGTGAGTTAAAGCAGTGTTTCTCAACTGGTTTATTCGGACTGGGTCGCAGACAGCAGGGAAAGAACAATGCCATGGTTCTCCCATTGAAGATATTTCGTCGGCCGCCCAAGTGATAGACTATTTAGGACTTCAGAGGCAGATTTAATGATAATCTCGCAATCAGCTAAAGGTTTCTCGTCTGCACTTATGTTTGAAATTAGGAAACAAACGGGATAATAATGGACTCATAAGTAAATATGTTCTTTAATTTTTAAAATGGGGCTTTTATAATGTCACCTGATGCATGTGCTTGTACTGGAAAACCATTAACAAAACAACATAAAAGAAAATGTGTCCCAGAATACATTAAATACAGGTTATGTTCGCCACTGTAAAATCTGTCCTGAAGCAAAACCAGTTGAAAAATCACACAGTTAAAGGTACAGACGGGAGCAGTCTGACTGTGCTGTCGCACACCTACGGTTTGTTCATTATTAATAATCATAGGACATTACTTTAAAAACTCACACAGCTGATCTTATTTTTCATTAGTAGTTAATGTAACATGCTATGCTAACATGCTTTAGTTATATAACATGTAATAGTTACATGCTATTTTTTTTTTATCAAGTTTAATTCGGTTTATTATAATTCTGTTAGCTCTTATTTTTTTCCATTTATTTTATTTATTTAAAAATTTTTTTTTTTTTACACAAAAATGGTTTTAAATTTCAATTATAATAAAGTGTTCGCTCAAAATAAATGAATAAATAAAATAACCCTTCAGTTTTCACTGATAATTGTAATTGTGTAATACCGTATACTGTGAAACTGTCATATTTTCTGAGACGGTTATCATACCTTTGCAACCCTATTCAGATGAAACAAATAAAGAAGTTTTTGTCAGCAAACACCAGAGATGGTGAAATGCTCACGGTTAAATGTGTTGCTGGATCTTTAATGTTGTGGGGCGGTTTTTCTGCCAGAGGTCCTGGACATCTTGTTCGTATATATGGCATCATGGACTCTCAAATACCAACACATAAAAAAAAAATCAAAACCTGACTGCCTCTGCCAGAAAGCTTACAATGGGCCCTGGTTGGATCTTCCAGCAAGACAATGATTCAAAATCAACACACAAATGGTTCACTGACCAAAATCAAGTTTCTGCCATGGCCATCCCAGTCCCCTGACCTTTTCCTCATAGAAAATTTGTGGGGTGAACTGAAGAGGAGTCCACCGACATAGACCTCTGAATTTGAAGGATCTGTAGAGATTCGGTATGAACGAATGGTCTCAGATCCCTGCCCATGTGTTCTCCAGCCTCATTATGCATTATATGAGAAGACTCCGAGCTGTTATTTTGGCAAAGGGAGGTTGCAGAAAGGATTGAATAAATGGTGCCAATAATTGTGCCACACATATAATTGACAGAAATGTTTGTTTTTTGATAAAACTTGTGTTGTGTTTGCAATTATTTGATTTCCATTAGAGGATATCATTTTGTGAATATTTTGAATAGAAGATCAAAAGGATAAACAATAAAGACATACTTTTCACAGCCTTCTTTGCTCATATTTACCAAGGGTGTCAATATTTTTGGCCACAACTGTATATACCTGGGCAGTGGGTGTGTGTGAGGGATTGGCATGTCTCCTCCAGCGCTCATGAATCAGACGAGGTTTCACCAGCTCAAAGCTCTTCATATGTGACGTCTGACCTACAACTATGAGGACGCATCATACAATAAATGCATCTTCCAAAATTTGGTAACTTGAGATTGGTCATGGCTGGAGTTTCATATTTTATCCATACTAAGGTGCAAAATTAACAAAATTATATTGGACAAAATGAAGGAAGTGTATTGAGTTTTTTTCAGGCCTGATGTGTATTTACAGTTGACGTCAGAAGTTTACATACACATAGTTTGAAGTCATTAAAACACATTTTTTAACCACTCCACAGAATAAATATGAGCAAACTATAGTTTTGGTAAGTTGTTTAGGACCTCTACTTGAGTGATGGCACGAGTCATTTTTCCAGCAATTGTTTACAGACTGATTGTTTCACTTTTAATTGATTTTATCACAATTCCAGTGGGTCAGCAGTTTACATACAAGTTAACTGTGCCTTTTAGCAGCTTTCATATTCCATAATTCCAGAAAATTATGTCAAGCCTTTAGACAGTTAGCCAATTAGCTTCTGATAGGAGGTGTACCCGTGGATGTATTTTAAGGCCTACCTTCAAACTCAGTGCCTCTGCTCGAAATCATGGGAAAATAAAAAGAAATCAGCCAAGCCTGATTCATCCTTGGGAGCAATTTCCAAATGCCTGAAGGTACCATGTTCATCTGTACAAACAATAGTACGCAAGTATAAACACCATGGGACAATGCAGCCATCATACCGCTCAGGAATGAGACGCATTCTGTCTCCTAGACATGAACGTAGTTTGGTGCAAAAAGTGCAAATCAATCACAGAACACCAGCCTGAAAGGTTGCTCGGCAAGGAAGAAGCCACTGCTTTAGTTTGCAAGTGCACATGGGGACAAAGATCTTACCTTTTGGAGAAATGTCCATTGGTCTGAGGAAACAAACATTGAACTTTTTGGCCATAATGACCATCATTATGTTTGAGGAAAAAGAGTGAGGTCTGCAAGCCAAAGAACACCATCCCAACCATGAAGCATGGGGGTGGCATCATCATGTTGTGAGAATACTTTACTGCAGGAGGGACTGGTGCATAATGAGGAAGGTTATTATGTGATTATATTGAAACAACATCTCAAGACATCAGACAGGAAGTTAAAGCTCAGCCGCAAATGGGTCTTCCAAATGGACAATGACCCCAAGCATACCACCAAAGTTGTGGCAAAATGACTTGAGGGCAACAAAGTCAAGGTGTTGGAGCGGGCAACAAAGTCAAGGTGTTGGAGCGGGCATCACAGTCAAGGTGTTGGAGCGGGCATCACAGTCAAGGTGTTGGAGCGGGCATCACAGTCAAGGTGTTGGAGTGGGCATCACAAAGTCCTGACATCAATCCGATAGAAAATTTGTGGGCAGAACTGAAAAAGCGTGTGTGATATGCAAGGAGGCCTACAAACCTGACAGTTTCACCAGTTCTGTCTGGAGGAATGGGACAAAATTCCAGCAACTGATTGTGAGAAACTTGTGGAAGGCGACGCAAAACATTTGACCCAAGTTAAACAATTTAAAGGCAATGCTACCAAATATTATCAAAGTGGATGTAAACTTCTGACCCACTGGGAATGTGATGAAAGAAATAAAAGCTGAAATAAATCATTCTATATATAGATTATATTCTATATTATACTGATATTTCACATTCTTAAAATACATTTTGTTAAATGATTCTAACTGACCTAAGACAGGGAATGTTTTCTACAATTACATGTCAGAAATTGTGAAAAAAAATAATTTAAATGAATTTGTCTAAGGTGTATGTAAACTTCTGACTTCAACTGTATGTATCGCCCATGTGTTTATAATATTTATGTATTTACAACTACTTTCTTCTGTTTACATGTGTTTTACACTATTATGGTAATATAAGCTCTAAACATAATTTATATTAATGAATCCACAAGGCCAAAATACAAATAATAGACCCCACAGACAATGTAACCCCAATCATACTGACTATAAAAATGTCCATTGTCAATAACAGGAGATTATTAATAAGACGCGAAAAGAGACTTTTACTGTTGTTTGTTGTAGTCTTCATCGATAGTGTGTCAATAAAGTCAACTCTGTGTGAACACGAGGGATAAATGAGCTGATTTGTCTTACCTGTGTAGATCGCGCAGTTTGTGAGGATGAAAATCAAGGTGTAAATGTGTCGTTTCATGGTGTTTGTGAGAGTTTCACCGGACTGACGTGACGGCCGCTCGCGCTCAGGTGAGCTGGAAGAAGCGAGAGCGAGGGATGGGCGTGCACGAGCAGTCAGACAGGTGGAGCGACATTCTTTACAGCTTCAGCTCGTACGTATTATAGTTCATATAGATATGGAGCAGATATAGATAGAGAGAGAGATATGTGTCTTAATATTTTAAGAAAGTTATCGTTCTAGTGTTTTAAAGAATTTTTATTTTAGTTAATGTAAACTTTATGGTGTCTCTTTAATTACTTTTAATTAAATATAGATTTTTACGAGTGTGGAGATGAAAAATGTATCTATTTTGGACAGATTCTTTAACCCCATTATAATACATTTATAAAACACTTTAAAATCAGGGAAACTTTACTTTGCACTTTTTCCTAAGAGCTTAAATACATATTTTCAGTTCATTTGGTATTTATGTGTGCACTTTGTAAGTCTCATAACCTGTGTTTCAGAAATTACCTATTCATAATAATCTACTCCAAATTACAAATTAGATCAGGCCTGCTTTACTTTATACTTCATTGAAAGTAATCACATTACTAATAACTTTCAATTTTCACAGCAGTGGATGTTTTTCTGCTCAACAAATGTAAAATATTGTCTCTACTTCCTCCTTGTTCCTTAAGCTGTCACTGAAACGCAAACGGTCATATGAGCATAATTTGTGATTTAAATATATCCTATATGAATAATATTATTTAAGAAATATATGTAATCTATTAATACTGAAATGTACTGAACTTAATTCAGTAACTGTAATCTGTTTACAATCATTTCAATTGTAATGCTTACACTACATTTGGTCTAAAGGTTAGCCTGATCAGAACAAATGAGCACTGTCCTCAATACTGCTGTCATTACCATCACGCCACACATTAAACAGAAGAATTGAGTTTCACTTTGGCCTGATATAAATCAGAAGTGACATGACATATCTCTGCCTGAGAAGCAAAGTCATTTTATTCTAAGGTTTTGAGCTTTATGGTTACATTCCATTTACATGTCATTCAGCAGACGCTTCAATCCAAAGCCACTTACAAATGAGGAACAAAAGCAAAAATCAACAATATCTTCAGTACGGAGGGGCCAAGTTCGCAAAGTGGCTGGAATAGTACAGAATCTAGCGTAGAAGAGACAGGCAAGATTTTTTTTTTCATTACCAAACAGAACAGTTTCATTTAGAAACAACCAATTTTTGTATTTTATATATTGGTAATGTTTGAGCTCAAGCCTAAAAGGACATCCTCAAAATACATTGTATTACAGGCATTATTATGGTCTCTTTTGAAAGAAGACACTTGGAAGTCATAAAAAAAGAGAGTTAGAAAAGCTCACATTTATTGTAAAGTGATCAGCTTTTTTTCTTCATAAATATTTATAATATATGGCACTGATCTTGCTGATGCATAGAAACATAATGGAGTCTGATAATGTTCTGTTTCAAATGTAAAACTCTGTTATATGAATCATTTTCAAGACCATGTTGTAACGAAGAGGGCAGACGAGGAGTTGGATCTAATTGCAGCTTTATTGTAAGTGCACGAAGTCAAGCAAACGATTTACACAGGAACAAATAAAACCTCCACGATGGGAAAACAAAGGTGTAAACAACAGAAACATCCACGGAGGGCACGAGCAGGAACACGGTGAAGGGGATACAAAACATGAACATTTACCAAACAATAACCAACAAGGGACAAGGTAAACATGAGGACTTAAATACAAAACCAAGGGGAAACGAAAGCCAATGGGAAACCAAAAGTCAAAACAAGATAACAAGACAATAAACTGAAACCAATGACAGACTAGAACTGATAACAGGGTAATTAAACAATGAACCAATGAAACACAGACACATAGACAAGGAGGGAATTATGGGAAGTGTAGTTTAAGGGGATGGCAAGGGAAAAAACACAAGGCAGACAACAGAGGATCGTAACACATGTTTTGTGATTCTGGCCACAAATAGCATTAGTGCCTAAATACAGAATAGTAAACATTATAAAATAAATATGACCTTGGGCATATATTTGACTTAACTATAACAGCGTGTGTTAATAACCTCATGTGGATTGATATAATGAGGCAGAAAGCAGATTATTGGCAGCTGAAGATGATAGTAGTTTCTATTTACAATAAGTCATAACCGATCGTAAGATCACCGGTGATACCTGCCAGTGAAGGACTGCTAGCTAACGTGCTGTTGTCAGTAAGTCTCCAAAAAAACAAGCAAACAAACAAACAAACAAACACATAGCCACACTTGGAACTGAAAATAACTTTATTAAATTTAAAGCAGAACTTGATTAAATAATATATGGAGACAGATGCATTTTTATAATTTTAAGACAGCAAGGTTGGAAAACAACATTTTAATTCACAGTTGACAGTCTATTTCTCAAACTTTCAAAAACTTAAATTATTTCTTACCATATTCCTAGAAACAGAGATGTATTTTAATATTTGATATTTTAGAAATATATTTATATCTAATATTTAGATCTGTTTCTCATTCACACTTATAATATCACTTCTGAAGACATGGATTAAACCACTGGAGGTTTTTATGCTGTCTTTATGTGCTTTTTGGAGCTTCTGAGTTTTAGTTACCATTCAGTTACATTGTATGGAGTTACAGAGCTGAAATATTCTTTTAAACGCCTTCATTTGTGTTCAGCAGAAGAAATAAAGTCACACAGTTCTGGGATGACATGAGGGTGAGTAAATGTGTGTAAAAATAAGTTTGTATTTTTTGGGTGAAATATCCCTTTATTTTAATTGTTAATTTGAAATATTATTCTTTAAATAAACATGTCATTTACACGACTGTTAATGACTTTATTTTAAGTTTGCTACACAAACACACATATTGATAATTTAATTTCAGTTTAAAAACTTTACCTATGGTTAAACCTTCTACTTCATTACATATCATATATTGCGCTGTATGGAATATTCTGTATAGTATATAGGTCTATCAGTTGTGAAGGACAGAAGAGAGTAACAACACACACATACACTATTACATCACCCCCATTATAACAACAAAGCAGTAAACAGCTGATTTAAATGCATGTGATAGTTTTGTCTTGTTTAATGTTAAACATTTAAAATTCACACTTAGTGGCTGTTTGATTTTCTGCAACTTATATGGTGCTGCTGGCAAAGACAAAGACAATGATGTGTAGATGAAGACGTGAAATCCAAAAAAAAACATAACATGACTTGAGTTGAACAACGTTACCAAACACATTCATTAACAACACCTGACAATGGACAAAGGAAAACATGACATGGGAAAACAACACAAACAAGTTAACCAATGAAAAGACAGAGCTGATCACAAGAGAATTAAACAATAAAGCAATGAAAACAAGACACATGAACGTGGAAGGAACAGGAATCACATGACTAGGGAAATACGACATGAAACAGGAAATAAACTTCATAATAAAAGACATGAAATACAGAACCAACAAGATACACTTGACATATGGTATGATGTCACTCTGTTTACTATGGTTACTAAGGCGATATGAACTACTTCTCGTCTGGCCAATCGCAGACCGCTTGTAAGAAGCTCTTAGCCAATCCGAACGCAGTGAGGGACCTGCCAGAGTATGGGTGGGGAAAATAACGCTTCTAAAACTCATGGTAAAGGTAATACTGTGAAAATCCCAGATCAGCAGCTACAGAAAAACAATCATCCGTGTGATTATCTTATCAGCCAATCGTGTGGCAGCAGTGCAGTGCATAAAATCATCATGCAGATACGTGTCAGGTGCTTCAGTTAATGTTCATATCAACCATCAGAATGGGGAAAATGTGATCTCAGTAATTTGGAGCGTGGCATGATGCTAGAGATATGCATTTGTGGAATTAAAACCTTATAGTTATAGCACTTGTGACAACTAGCCCCGGTCTCCCCTAAAAGTTATGATTAAATGTAAACAAATGTTTTATCAATATATGTGTCTTCCAGATCAAATGCCCAACTGTCATGGAGCGCCCTTATGTGAACGGAAACATCACTTCTGTGCCACAGTTCGGCAGCAGCAGGTAGATTCCTTTTAAAGACCTTACGTAATAAGTTCTACCTTTCAGAACTGTTCTCACGTTCATTCTACAGGTATTATGACGCAGGCACGTTTTGTGTTGTGATGTCAATTTATGCAATTTACAGTTGCTGATGAAATATCTTTAAAATCATTAACAATTTGTTGTAACAATTCAACATCATCACTATCATTTATAAAAGCAATAACGTCATCAGCATATGCAGATAAATAGAAAGCATTATTACACTGTGGCAATGTTAAACGCTTTAACTTGTTTCGTAACATAGAAAGCAGTGGTTCTATAGCCAGCACATATAATAGCCCAGATATGGCACAACCTTGTCTAACCCCTCTCTGTACTTTAAAGGGGGCACACAAACTACCATTCATTTTGATCACACTCTCAATTTCACAATACATTGTTCTGATCATACCAATAAAACTTGAATTAAAACCAAAAGCTTGCAAAGTATACCACAAATAAAGGTGTTCAACCCGATCAAATGCCTTCTCTTGGTCTAGAGAAATAAGGCCAATATTTATACCAAACAGCTTTGAAACTTCTAAAACATCTCTGATTAGAGTTATATTATCAAAAATCGATCTATTTGGTACACAATATGTTTGATCGTAGTTTATCACCTTCCCTATTATTTTACTCAATCTTGTAGCCAACGTTTTGGACAGGATTTTATACTCTGAGCACAAGAGAGAAACAGGCCTCCAATTTTTTATATTTTGAAGATCACCTTTTTTGGGCAATAGAGCGATAACTGCCCTTCTACAGCTGAGTGGAAGAATTAATAAGGCTTTCATTAAACACTAATAAGAGATCTTCTCTTAAAATGGGCCAAATTTTTTTATAGAATTCAATGGGTAACCCATCAATCCCGGGGGATTTCCCATTCTCCATACTCATCATTGCTGTGTAAAGTTCTTGTTCTGTCAGAGGTTGTTGCAAACTTTCATTGCTCTCTTCATCAAGTTTTGGCAGACCTTCAAAAAAACTACTAATAGTCATCTTTTCATTTATCAAATCAGCTGTATATAATTTTTTATAAAACTGTACAGCAACTTCTCTTATCTCAGAAGTTTTACATAGCTCCTGTCCTTTATCAGAGACCAAGGAATGAATTATTCTGTTTTGACAATTTTTTTTTCTCCATACTGAAGAAAAATTTGGAAGGTGCATCCATTTGTGTGACTTTCTGGAAACATGAGCGAACCAGCGCTCCCTGCGCCTTAATATCCAACAGGTTTGCCAATAAAGTTCTCTTTGATGTCAGAGCTTAAATATGTTCTTTTTTGCCTGTAGATTCAGACAAACTGTACAAATCAACGATCACAGTCTCTAAAATATTCAATGATCAAGTTATTTCTCTTGTAACATTAAGAGTGTATTGCTGGCAAAAGTTTTTCATTTGTATTTTCCCGCAATCCCACCATTAAAGAGCTATATAAGTGCTTTTGTTGTTTAAAAACATCCCAGAAAAAATTTAAAGAATCTTTAAAATGTTTCTCATCAAGCAAAGATGTGTTAAAATGCCAATAGGCACTGCTTGACTTCACATAGCTCACTAAGACAGAACAAAGAACTGCACTGTGGTCTGAAAATCCTACAGGATTAATTTGACAAGATTTAAAAATATTGAACTGGTGCTTAAAGCTGTAAAACTGATCAAGACGTGCCAAAGATAATGAATTATCTTCACAATGAACCCCTGTGTATTGTCTTAATTTTGTATGCATATTTCTCCAAATATCACAGAGATCAAAAGTTTGAACGAGTTGCTTGATAACTCTTTGAGATGCAACATGTGGTTCTAAATGATTTCTGTCTATTTTATCATTCTCGGTACAATTAAAATCTCCACCTAAAACTAAAAAATCATCAGTATTTAGGCCTTTCAGAGTAGTGTTGACTAAATTTAAAAACAAAACTCTTTCCACTCCACTATTAGGAGCATAAATATTTAAAAAAAAACATAACAATTTTTTTAAAATTTAACGATAACTTTTAAAAACCGACCTTTTTCAATTTCAACAAATTCATAAGATACTGGAGTCATATTTTTAGTAAATAAAATTGCAACACCTCCACTAATAGAGGAGGTCGACACGGACAGAACTGGAGACCCAGAGAGCACAGACTGTGTTGACACTGCACTGAAGGAGTCTGTAGAGACGGGTCGACACAGACAGAACCGGAGACCCAGAGAGTACAGACTGTGTTCACATTGCACTGAAGGACTCTGTAGAGACGGGTCGACACGGACAGAACCGGAGACCCAGAGAGGACAGACTGTGTTCACACTGCACTGAAGGAGTCTGTAGAGACGGGTCGACACGGACAGAACCGGAGACCCAGAGAGTACAGACTGTGTTCACACTGCACTGAAGGAGTCTGTAGAGACGGGTCGACACGGACAGAACCGGAGACCCAGAGAGGACAGACTGTGTTCACACTGCACTGAAGGAGTCTGTAGAGACGGGTCGACACGGACAGAACCAGAGACCCAGAGAGCACAGACTGTGTTCACACTGCACTGAAGGAGTCTGTAGAGACGGGTGGACACGGACAGAACCGGAGACCCAGAGAGTACAGACTGTGTTCACACTGCACTGAAGGAGTCTGTAGAGACGGGTCGACACGGACAGAACCGGAGACCCAGAGAGCACAGACTGTGTTCACACTGCACTGAAGGAGTCTGTAGAGACGGGTCGACACGGACAGAACCGGAGACCCAGAGAGTACAGACTGTGTTCACACTGCACTGAAGGAGTCTGTAGAGGCAGGTCGACACGGACAGAACCGGAGACCCAGAGAGGACAGACTTTATTCACACTGCACTGAAGGAGTCTGTAGAGACGGGTCGACACGGACAGAACCGGAGACCCAGAGATCACAGACTGTGTTCACACTGCACTGAAGGAGTCTGTAGAGACGGGTCGACACGGACAGAACCGGAGACCCAGAGAGCACAGACTGTGTTCACACTGCACTGATGGAGTCTGTAGAGACGGGTCGACACGGACAGAACCGGAGACCCAGAGAGGACAGACTTTGTTCACACTGCACTGAAGGAGTCTGTAGAGGCAGGTCGACACGGACAGAACCGGAGACCCAGAGAGGACAGACTGTATTGACACTGCACTGAAGGAGTCTGTAGAGACGGGTCGACACGGACAGAACCGGAGACCCAGAGAGGACAGACTTTGTTCACACTGCACTGAAGGAGTCTGTAGAGGCAGGTCGACACGGACAGAACCGGAGACCCAGAGAGGACAGACTGTGTTCACACTGCACTGAAGGAGTCTGTAGAGACGGGTAGACACGGACAGAACCGGAGACCCAGAGAGCACAGACTGTGTTCACACTGCACTGAAGGAGTCTGTAGAGACGGGTCGACACGGACAGAACCGGAGACCCAGAGAGCACAGACTGTGTTCACACTGCACTGAAGGAGTCTGTAGAGACGGGTCGACACGGACAGAACCGGAGACCCAGAGAGTACAGACTTTATTCACACTGCACTGAAGGAGTCTGTAGAGACGGGTCGACACGGACAGAACCGGAGACCCAGAGAGGACAGACTTTATTCACACTGCACTGAAGGAGTCTGTAGAGACGGGTCGACACGGACAGAACCGGAGACCCAGAGATCACAGACTGTGTTCACACTGCACTGAAGGAGTCTGTAGAGACGGGTCGACACGGACAGAACCGGAGACCCAGAGAGCACAGACTGTGTTCACACTGCACTGAAGGAGTCTGTAGAGACGGGTCGACACGGACAGAACCGGAGACCCAGAGAGGACAGACTTTGTTCACACTGCACTGAAGGAGTCTGTAGAGGCAGGTCGACACGGACAGAACCGGAGACCCAGAGAGGACAGACTGTATTGACACTGCACTGAAGGAGTCTGTAGAGACGGGTCGACACGGACAGAACCAGAGACCCAGAGAGGACAGACTTTGTTCACACTGCACTGAAGGAGTCTGTAGAGGCAGGTCGACACGGACAGAACCGGAGACCCAGAGAGGACAGACTGTGTTCACACTGCACTGAAGGAGTCTGTAGAGACGGGTGGACACAGACAGAACCGAAGACCCAGATAGGACAGACTTTGTTCACACTGCACTGAAGGAGTCTGTAGAGACGGGTCGACACGGACAGAACCGGAGACCCAGAGAGGACAGACTTTGTTCACACTGCACTGAAGGAGTCTGTAGAGACGGGTCGACACAGACAGAACCGGAGACCCAGAGAGGACAGACTGTGTTCACACTGCACTGAAGGAGTTGTGGAGGATGAACTTCACTTCCTCACTCACTGCAGTAAATATGAGACCATTAGAAACACACACTTTACACAAATAGCTCATATTGTACCTGAATTCCAGGACATAAATGACTTAGACAAACTGTTGTATCTTACAGGAGAGAAAGTAGAGTGTGTTCAGCTGCAGCGCAGTACGTGTCGTCATGTCATCACATGAGGGCGAGAGAGACTGACCCCTCATCATATTACAGCTCTATTCAAACTCATATTTTAATATACTTGTTTCCCTCCCTTCCACATTGCTCTCTGTATTTTACTTTGTCATTTGTATTTTATTTTATCATCATTATTATTAATTTATTGTATATACATGTTTTTTGTTGTTGTTGTTTTTATGTTTGTAATGTGTTTATTACTCTTTGGCAACATTGTACTCCGTATACAGTCATGCCAATAAAGCTCATTTGAATTTGAGAGAGTGAGAGAGAGAGAGTGAGAGAGAGCGTGAGAGAGAGAGAGCACATCATGACTGCATTTTCTGATTGTTGAATTAGACTATCCTACACCAAATCATTTTTTATTTTTTTGTTCAATCTTGCATGGCTAGATGGGATTATAGACACATTTTTTAATACTAGTAATAATTTCTGCTTGGTCACAAAAATGAAATGACTTACTTTTTTGCAAAAATATATATTTTTTAATATATATATATATATATATAATGTTTTTTTTTTTTTACAGTATTGTTCATGATCAGTTGCTTTAAATGACCATAAATGATCAATTCTGAAGGGATCTGTACAGTTTATATACTGATGCTTTGGTCTATTATGAATTGTTGCATAATTTAATATTTAACATATTTGAATTTAGTATGTGGTTAATGCAGCTATATGGTGAAGCATGTCACTGACAGTACACAAACACACAAGACACGGTACAATTTTTCCTCTGTACTGGTTCATGGTAATTGTGAGGGAATAAGAGCATGAAGCACTAGTGCTTTTCCTGCTTTAACTTGTTCATTTGTTCAGTTCTAAGATCTAGATTACAGCCTTCTCATTGCTGTGATGGATCATTTGTTTCAGAATGCAAGAAAAATGGCTTTCCATGTAGTTTTATGCACACAAATCCAAATGCAAAAATAGTTTTTTCTTAACTTAATTTTATTTGATTATCTAACTCTTTTGTTTATGTTACTAATAGACCTATCTAGTTAAGAGAACATGTTGTAATCAGTGTGTGGCTTTTATGCTGTTCTCTACACAGTATAGAAAACGGATATAGACTTGTGGATAAATGATCATCTTCATATCAATAAAAGTTTCAAAAGTATCAATGGTAAAATAGTAACATTGTTGACAGGTCTTGTGTTTGCAATCTCTGTCTTTTTTGTAAGATATTGGAATCCCTATAGACCACTGGTGTGCATCTGAAGGGTATGGCAGTTATTCAGGCACTGCTAAGGTTTGCATGTGTCATCATTCTGGTCAGAGTGCAGGCAGGCTAGTCCCAGTAAATCACCAAGGGACATGCTTCCAAGCTAGCCCTAGTGAAAGTTTCTGAAGCTGGTAACAGTGCAGGTTAGTGTTGTCCGGATGGGTGACCGAATCACACAAAAGCTGCTCTAAATAAGATCTTGACAGTCTCAAAAAGATAATTGTATTATTTCATTTGATTAAAATCTAGATATTCCATAATATAAATATATAATTATCATCTTTAGAGGGTTTTCAATATATGGAAATATCCAAGGAAACACTAAAATCAATACTTAGTAAAGTGCCTAGGGAAACATTTAGAACCTATCCCTACTTAATGCCATGGCAAACACTCTGAAGTTAGCCCTAGTTAAACACCTAGGGAAGCTGTCCCTAGTTTTGAACTGCTGAGGAAACTATCGTAAGCTAGCCCTACAAAATGCCTGGGAAAATGATCAGAAGCTAGCCCTAGTAAACCGCTTAGTGGACAGTCCTCATCTGTGTGCATCGTGGGTGCATGTGCCTGCCATTTACTGTTCTAAACGACGCACTTCCTGTCTCCTCCTCCACGTGACACGTGACCTTACCAACGAGCTTACATCATCCCTGTCATGTACGTGCTTCACAGAGATGTACAAAAGAGAACATTTGTAGATAAAAAGTATATAAGTATTGTTTTGTTTCTAAAAATAAATAATCGTTTGGGTTCAGAAGAACTTTATTTGTCGATTGGAGTCCTGTGGATTATTTTGATGCACACTAAATATGCATTTTGGACTGTCAAAAACTGGAGTACATTCACTTGCATTGTTTAAAGGAGGAGGCCTGAAATGAAATCCTAAAAATCTTAAATTCTGTTTTGATGAAGAAAGAAACTCATAGATACATCTTGGATGGCCTGAGGATGAGTAAATTATCAGCAATTCTTTGGGTGAACTATTCCTTTAAACCACATGACAAGTTTTGTCTCATCTGAGACTTTTGTACAATCATTTAAAACTACCTATTAAAATAAATAAAAACTAATGCACAAATGTAAACATGTCACATAAATAAATTTTTTAATCTAATCCAGTAATCACAAACAGCTGTGATTGATCCATTCAAACCATCACAAAGAAAAGTAAGAGGTGAGCTACTTCTGCAGCTGTCTAGACTGATTCTGTAAACTATAAATGGTCTGCACTTATATAGTGCCTTTTTAACCTTAGCGGTATTCAAAGCGCTTTACACTGCATCTCATTTACATATTCACACACCAATGGCGGCAGAGCTGCATGCAAGGTGCTAACCTGCCATTGGGAGCAACTTGGGGTTCAGTGTCTTGCCCATGAACACTTCGGCATGTGGAGTCGTGTGGGCCAGGAATCAAACCACCAACCCTGTGATTAGTGGCCGACCCGCTCTACCACCTGAGCCACAGCCGCTCCAGATTTAATATACATTAATCTGAAATACACCATGATGAGTGAAAATAAGAAATTATTATCTATAACTATCGTATCTGACCAATATGTGAAAATTGATTTTTAGGTTTTTATGGTGATCTAACTATTATTATCTTTAACTACTAGAGGACTAAACTATCTTAGTTTTCTTCAAAAGTGTTAAAGGGTATGGAAGCCCAGGAGAGCCATATAAAAAAGAATGAAAGAATAAATTATCAATCTATTAATTTGAAAATAAAAATCTGAATAAACCATTTTATAAATGGACAAATAGATAGACACATTTAAATGTGTTTATTTAATTCATGTTTTAAAATCTACTTATATTTAGTAAAAAAACAGCACATTTTTTAAGTCATTTTTAAATGCACCTAGTTCATTCAGAAATTTTTTACAGAGCCGATGGTCGTGTATGCAGCGAGCTGCGAGTCACACAAACCTGTTCCTCTAACCTCTGATGATCTGCTGTTGGATCTACGGCACACTTCAGCGGCTTTCTCCTTCTCTGCACGGCAGTGCAATTTGCCCCTGGGCACTTCAACAGCGCAACAAAAAGAGTTGTTATTAAAAGAGTGATTTTCTCTAAAAGAGTTGTGTCCTCTATAAGAGCAATACACAGCGGCGTTGAACATCCTTTTCAAGACGCGTCTTTATAAAGATGCCCTTCCGCCCCTGTGTAGTTCCTGGATGTGGTAGAGTGCTCTCTGCTTCAGAAGGCCACAGGCATTGTCTCGTGTGTCTGGGCTGCGATCACACTGAGGCAGTGTTTGTGGATGGTTCATGTTCTCACTGTGAGAACATGACCATGGCAACGTAGCAGTCGCGGATTTCCTTCAACCGAAGGGACGGCACTCCAGCCACCCCCCACGTCACTCATCCTTCCCACGGGATTGAGGACGATGCGGCTGGCGATGGAGGCAATCCGGGGACGGCAGCGGGTGCGGTTCCGCCAGGCACGCCCCCTCAGACCACCCACCCCCCGGCACGCTCGTTGACTCCTGTCCGTGCTCGAGGCAACAGCGGCTCGCCTCACGGCCAGCCTGCCTATCCTCTAGAGCTCGAGGTGGATGAGCTCGCCGCTGCATCGGAGAGCGGTCCGGCGTCTGATGCGGATGACTCCCCCTGGGCTGCCCCCCGATCCCGTTTTCCCCAGAGGTGCAAGATGAGCTGACAACTTCATGGAGGGCACCCCTCTCCACTCAACGCAAAGCCACGCGCTCATCCGCTCTCACTACCCTTGTATTACCTGCTCCGCAGTTTGGATGCATGGCTTTCACTTCCCAACCCGTCATGCTGGCTGGCCAGGACCATTTGACTCGGTTATGCAATTCAGTTTGCCAGGCACCCCCCCTCCTTTGGGGGCGTCTGCTTTACCGCAGTACATGGCGAACATGCCAAATCCCTGCGCACGGAAATCGCGACCCTCTTACTCAAAGACATGATAGAGCCTGTCCCTCCTACCAAGATGAAGAAGGGTCTCTACAGCCCTTACTTCATCATACCCAAGAAAGGCGGCGGCTTACAACCGATCTTGGACTTTTCAACCGGGCTTTGCACAAACTCCCGTTCAAAATGCTCACGCAAAAACACATCTTAACTTGCGTCCGGTATCTAGATTGGTTCGCAGCAGTAGACCTGAAGGACGCGTACTTTCATGTCTCAATTCTGCCTCGACACCGAACCTTCCTACGGTTCGTGTTCGAAAGCCAGGCATATCAGTACAAAGTCCTCCACTTCGGCATGTCCCTGTCCCTTTACTTTACAAAAGTCACAGAGGCAGCCCTTGACCCGCTCCGAGATGCCGGCATCTGCATACTCAACTACCTCAATGACTTGCTCATCCTGGCCCACTCCCGAGAGTTACTATGCGCTCACAGGGACCAGGTGCTCAGGCACCTCAGCCGTTTGGGCTTCAGGTCAACTGGGAAAAGAGCAAGCTCGCCCCGGTTCAAAGCATCTCTTTTCTCGGCATGTTAGACTCAGTCTCAATGTCAGCGCGCCTCACCAACGAGCGTGCGCAGTCAGTGCTGGAATGCACAGCGGTCCCTTTAAAAATTTCCAGAGGCTCCTGGGGCATATGGCATCCTCTGCGGTGGTCGCGCCGCTGGGGTTGATGCATATAAGACCGCTTCAGCACTGGCTCCAGACTCGAGTCCCAGGATGAGCATGGCGCCGTGGCATGTACTGTGCATTTTCCGCAGTACGGTCCCCTTGGGCAGTTCCCACTGCCATGTTTATAGTAACTCCTCTCTCCGGAGAGGTGGGATCTACCACTGCGCCACATTCCACATGTCACCTAAAAACCCATGTGATGTATTCACAACTCTTACTCATGCAGGTGTGGTCTCCACAGGGTCTTTTCCCAATGAAAAACAGGAAACTGGGTAAGACCGCCTTCCCATGATGCGTGTAAAGGCCCCAGCCATTTGTCTCTATGCAAGAGACATAGAGAGAAAAGACACCCGGCTACAGAGTGGTCTTACCAGCTCCGGAGCTAACATCTCGGGCTCTGGGTTGAACGTCTCAGGAGCGCCTGGAAGCCTTCCGGGTCCTCGAGGGGGTCCGTAAGATGGGGGTGTCTGATTCCTGAGTGGTATTCAATACTGGGGCTGAGAGCTGGGCCCGGGTTGAGGCGGAGAAGGGTGTTTCATAGCCGCAGGAGGATGCCCTCGGCGAGCAGACGGCCATCGCCCCTTTGAGTGCTTGTGCTTCTGACCTTCATGGTGGGCGCGATCGGTCATTGAGCGCAGTTCCTGCAGCACATCAAGAACATGACTACCCAAGTGCCAGTTTTGAAGCGCCTTGGCCTGGCGTTGGTTGCAGGAGGGACCATGGCGTGCAGGGCGGAAGTGGTCTGGGACTGCTCCACCGTCAAGGGTAGTGAGAGCGAGGAAGCCGTGGCTTACTCAACTCGACATGCACGTCCGGGAAGAAAGGAACCGGGGGGGGGGTGCGGCTGTGAGCGGAGCACATGCCTGCGGGACCAATCAAGTAGCCGAGAGGGGGGGGCGGGGTTTACCGGTCCAGCCGCGTGCATAGCAGGGAAAAAGCATAGCAGACCTCTGTGCGTCAGGCTCAGACTGGGCGAGAAGACCCGAAGGTGGCGGCCCAGGCGAGTCATCAGCATCAGACTTACCCGGCGAAATGGAACACGTCATTATCCCCAAATCACCTTCATCGCCCGTGGCGCCTGCCCCAATCCCATAGGAATTAGGCGAGGCATGGGGGGTGGCTGAAGTGGGTTTCTCTCATGACAAAAGAAAGCCGCGACCGCAATGTTGCCATGGCTATGTTCTCGCACTGAGAACACGAACCATTCAAAAAACACTGCCTGCGAGTGATCACAGCCCAGGCACGCAAGGCAGCTTTTATGACCATGAGAGGTGGGGAGAAATCACCGCATCCAGAAACTGCACAGGGGCGGAATGGCATCTTTATAAATACGTGTCCTGAAAAGGATGTTCAACGCCACTGTGTATTGCTCTTATAATAAATATCACTCTTTTAATATGCTCATGCACTGTTGAAGCACCCAGGGGCAAGCTGCACTGCCTTGCAAGGAAGGAGAAAGCTGCTGTAGTGCGCCGTAGATCCAACAGCAGAGAGCGTCAGTGGAACAGGAAAGGTTGTGTGACTCGCAGCTCGCTGCAGTACAACCATCGGCTCTGAAGAAAATTTCTGAATGAACTCAGCGTATTTCCCTGCTTTTATACCTGTATATCCGGGGGCGGGGTATGCAAATACTGGCTGCCAACTTCTCATTGGCCTTTTTTCATAGATCAGAGGCATATTCGGCACCAAAGAGTGACGCCTAGTGTCGCTTCTTCAACACAACGTCGAAGTGAGCGACAGACGGGGAACAAATAAAATGTTTGTTGATTCCAGTAAAACAAATAAAATGTTTGTTGATTCCTGTAAAACAAATAAAATGTTTGTTTATTCCAGTAAAACAAATAAAATGTTTGTTGATTCAATTAAAACAAATAAAATGTTTGTTGATTCAATTAAAACAAATAAAATGTTTGTTCATTCCAGTAAAACAAATAAAATGTTTGTTGATTCCAGTTTCACATAAATTGTTTTTATATGCATTTTATATGCACTTATTTAATTTTCGATGGAGCTCAAACATTTTTTAGCTGTTTGTTTTTTTGTTTTTCTTACTGTTTTTAGTTTTTAACCTGTTCTAACCTTTTAACCATGAAAATAGCATAGAAGCTTGCATGGCATTAAAAACAAACAAACATATTTTTTGATGAACAGACAAATGTGGCCATAATAACTTGATATAATTTGCAATTGTTATAAAGCTATTGATCTATCAAATGACTGACTACTGCTGTTTGTCTGTTTCTGATATGTCTGAGGATAAGAGGTCTTTGTACAGGAGCTGTGTGGTATTGGAAAGTCCTGCTGCATCCTGTGAAGTGAAGGTATGGAGAGCATGTCATCAAAGCCACTGTCTCTCATTTCACACATCCAGACTGACTCAGCATCAGTGGTGTGTGTCTGTACAGCTGCTGTCTCTGGGTGGATGCTCCTCTGTGGCTATTGCCCGGCTGGCAGTTGGACTGGAGATGCTCAAGGACAGACAGGGGGGTGCGAGCGTGGACCCATGTATTGATCTGCAGTGTGTGCAGGCTGTGATGGAGGAGATGGGCACCACCCTCACACCAGGAGCTCAGAACCTCATGGAGTTGGTAAGGTGCCAGTAGCAGGTCTGGATGCAGTCTCTTATTAAAGCAGACTACTTTATCGTGACTGCTCTCATCTTCGAAACATTATTATATAAAATGACTTCCGCCATGCAGATGTTGTCGATTCAGTTCAAGGAATAAGGAATATTCCAGGTTCAATACAATCGACAGCATTTGTGGCAAAATACTGATTACCACAAAAATACATTTGAAGTTGTCCCTCCTTTTCTTTAAATAAAAGCTAAAACCTGGAATCAGTCTGTTAAAATGTAAAATACTCACCATTTCAAAAGTATAAACACTATTTATAAACACTATTACAAAGCAAATAATTAAATAAACAGCAATACATCTTCCCTGTCTCTCTGGCTAACACAAATAAACAGGGTTCCCCTTCTGTCACTCACTCGATGTTGTGTCGAATGAAGTCACACAAGGGGTCTTCCTTTGGAGCCTCACGTACCTCTGAACTTGAGAAAAGGCCAATGAGAAATTGGCAGACAGAATTAGACACTGGGGAAGATGCCTTCTCCAATGCATTACATAGCGTTAAGATAGTCCCAGCCGCTTTACACTCTATGCGAGAGACATAGAAAGAGAAAAGGCTGCGGCTTCTGTGCTTGCTCCCATGCTAGTCATGTAGCACCTGTTCCCCCCTCAGAGGTGCTGGGAACCTAAGGTCTGTATATGACACTTTTTATGGGGGCGTTGGGAGGGTTACGTGCGGCTGATACAGTTGCTTCTAGCACGCAGCAGCCTGCTTGCACCTGTGTCAGCAGTTCACGTAACACCTGCTAGTGCATGGCGCTTTTGAATGGGACCCCTTGTGTCAATTCATTCGACACAACGTCGAGTGAGTGACAGAAGGGGAACGTCATGGTGTCACAGGCCGGCTCATAGCCTGTGGCAAAATGAGGGGACACAAACAATAGGTATAGGCCAATCCAAAAGAGTTCTTTATTGTAAACCAAAAACTATTAACTTTAACAAAGGAAAAAGAATGAGGTGTGACAATGTCATAATGTAAGGTGTATGTAAAGTGCAGGGATGTGTGAATCTGTGTGTGTGAACATGACTGAATGGAAACTAAGTAAAACTACAAAGGAACAAACAAAACAGGATCATACCTGGAGGAGTGGAGAGAGAGAGAGTGGTTAGTGAGGCAGTTTAAATACCTTGAGCCCAGGTGGCTCCAATCAATTACGACCCTCCCGTGTCTGCAGGAGGAACCGCCCCTGCAAGGCAGAGGAGGGGCCATGACAATGGTTACTGTTGTAACCTCCGTTCCCTGAGGGAGGGAACGAGACGTTGTGTCCCTTCTGCCACGGCACTAGACCTACCACTTTAAACGGCTGTACCTTATTCTCGGCTCCTCAGTGCAAAAAACCTGACTGACAGACACATGCCCGCTTCCCTTTATACCCGTATGTCCAGGGGAGGGACGTGCAAATTCTGTTTGCCAATTTCTCATTAGTCTTTTCTCAAGTTCAGAGGTACGCGAGACTCCCAATGATGACCCCTCAGGGAACGGAGGTTACAACAGTAACCGTGACATTTCCCAAACAAAAATGGCACCCACCTTCTTACTGGTTTCCTCAATCAATTTAAACTTATATAACAGAAAGATTCTGTTACAAAAATAGCTTTAACAGTACACTGAATTTACAGTAATAGCAACTGGACCACAAACAAACTTACTGGGGCAGGAGAAAAGGAATCCCTGAGGGGCAGACAAGATTGCGCCATCTGTGGGGCATCAGATGGATTTTATGATGGCCTTCTGCTTACAAGAGCCAATCTGTGTACGTGAGATTATCAGGCAGCAAAGTAACAGCAGGTGAACACAATCAGCACCTGACTGAGCAGAACAGTTGTTTACTTTGTGTCTGAAATATTCTCATATGAGTTGAGATTGAATTTAATCAAAAGTGTAATCTAAATAAATCAAATTAAGCTGGGAAGTCAATACCCAGCCCTCTTTATTCAAACTGAATTAACTGGTTAAATTGAAGTATTTGACATGAAAGGATGAAACAGGGTCATTGTATAAAGAAATAAAAAAGCCCTTACAAAAGGGAAACATTCATTTCTGACACACACCTGACGGCTTGTTGGTAAGATGTCAAGCTGCTTTGAAATCTGTCTAGTCATAGCATGTCTCACACTACAAGACTCTTGGGGAAAAGCACAGTGTGTGTTGAGGAAAAATGGGCCGCACGCTGATAGTCAGTCCGCACAGACTGTACCCGATTACCAAATCTGCTTCACGTATATTGTGCGCTGAGCGATCAGCAACGTGGACAACCAAAGTACTTTGACCTTTAAAGACGCAGATTAGTTTCCAAATGAAAATGTCAAAGGCGACGAGCTCAGGTTGTGTAGTTTGCAAGGGATTATTATAAAAAGGGATTATTTTAAAGACCACATGAAATTATTTTATTAGTGCAGCGTTCTTTCATGTGTGGACGTATGTCCTATTAAAACAGGAAGTTGGAGCAAAATTTTTAAAAGCCCCTGTAAACATGATGAGACATCAGAAGTTTTCATTCCTTATCCAGAAGAGAGAGACTGTACATTTTTAGTGAGCGTATCTGCTACAAGTTCTAATCTATTGAGAAAATTATTCAAAATTTGCAGCGTATTTCACAAAACTGTTTGTTTTTACCACATGCAAGTCTCCTTAAATCTTTAATGACCAAGTGAGTGTACGCATCGGCATCAATCAAATCAATCGCAATGGAGAAAGGGAGTGCAATCATTTTGACTAAACTCATGCAACATCATACTGCACTTTCAGTTTCAATGTAATCAATCGTGCAGCTTTCGTGGATGTCACTCTGATGACTCAGAGGTCCAAGTGTGCCGGCTTTTAAAGTGTTTTAGATGATTTGTCCTTATTCGAGCGCATGTAATGGCTGCAGTGAGCAACAATGCTGTTTTCAGCACAAGAGTAAATCTGCAATGTTTACAGATGATTTTACTATATTAAATTGTATATTGCTGAATATAATGTATAATAATGCTTTGGATCCTGATATTTAATAGTCTTGATAATAGGGATGGGAGGATATATCGTATTTCAATATATCGCAAACCAAAAAATTGCAAACCATATCATGGCATAACTTGATATTTCAAAATTTGCAACATTGTTTTCTGTCCATGTGATCATAAATGAAGTGACCCGTTACACATTGTAATCTCTCTATCGCTTGATTTTATTCCTACTGCGCTTTTTTCTACACTGTTTACAGGGTTCACACAAGGTCCTTGAAGTGCTTAAATTTAGCTTTTAGAAATGTAATTACAGGAATACCTGGAAAATCGATTTATTTTGTTGAAAAGTGCTTCAGATTAAAGCGGATCGTTTCCTCCGTGTAATGTGTGTCCATCAAAGATGAGGCGACACCACTTTCATTAAATAATGTGTCTTAACATCCTTTCTGTTCTTTACAGTCTTCTAATCTCATGCAGCATGGATGCGCTAAAGAAACCGAGAGATTGTCGTTGATGTTTGCTGGAACAATATGAGGGGCTCAATGAACTCTTAAAGTGACAGTAACCTTTTAAGCATTTCAAAACTCAATGTTATTGCTTGTAAACTGTACACACATTATTTCAAATAAGTAATATAATATAGATAAAATATTCACTGTCACATACTTTTTTCAGGACATGTTCTGTTACTTGTTCTGCATCTGATCTGCCTGAATGTATCCCCACAATTTTTGAAGCTTATTTATTTGTGATCTTTTCTTTTAGAGAAAGGAATATGACAAACTCTTATTATTTCAACTTTAAGCATTGTGTATTAAATAACTTTTATAAATAACTTTTATAATTATTTGCTCAAACATTTTTCAGGAAAAGAAATCTGTAATATTTTGTAATTTAATTGTTATTATATTGAATCGTGAACATCATATCGTATATAGAACCAAATCGTGAGATAACCATATCGTCCCATCCCTATCTGAAAATGTCAAATGTAATGTCTGAGGGGTCTGGGTAGCTCAGCAAGTAAAGACGCTGATTACGACCCTGGAGTGTCAAGTTCGAATTCATGGCGTGCTGAGTGACTTCAGTCAGGTCTCCTTAGCAACCAAATTGGCCCGGTTACAAGGGAGGGTAGAGTCACATGGGGTAACCTCCTCGTGGTCACTATAATGTGGTTCTCGCTCTCAGTGGGGTGCATGGTGAGATGTGCATGGAAGCCGCAGAGAATAGTGTGAAGCCTCCACATGCGCTGTCTCCGCGGTTACGCGCTCAACAATCACGTGATAAGATGTGTGGATGACTGTCTCAGACGTGGAGGCAACTGAGATTCATCCTCCGCCACCCAGATTGAAGTGAGTCACTACACCACCACGACGACTTAGAGTGCATTGGGAATTGGGCATGCCAAATTGGTGACAAAAGTGGAGAAACCCCCCCAAAACAAAAAAAAACCCACCAAAAATGTCATGTCTGATTTCACCAGTAATTATATACTATAGCAAGCATTATTTTACTGGATAAACATAAACCCCCTTTTTTTAAAGAACAGTTTAGAAACATGTAATCAGATGCAAACAATCTCCCTTTTTCCTTTTGTTTAATTCCAAACCTTTTAATAACAAAGATTATTCTCATTGAATTTCATGACATGGACAATAGTTTCTTTGAGGCTGTGTGCTGGGTACTTTCTCATTACGATTGAACAATCCCTCTCTCTTTGTCTATCATGTTGAGTATAAATCAGACATGCTGAGTGGATTCATTCCTCTGCTCATGGGAGGAGGAGTTTTTAGTGGTCTATCAACAGGAGGCAGGGCTTCCACCTCTGCAAGGGCGGAGACAGGTCTGCATCCACTTTCTGTCTCTGAGCAGAATCTATCCAGCAGTAACCAGAAGCAGATCCCAGGTGTCATGTCATCTCTGCAGAGTTCTAACACGTGTCCGATCAGCCCAGAGCTGCTGCCCATGCTGCTGAGTGTATGCGGTCAGGTCACACAGCTCCATCTGGAGAAGGCCACGTCTCCAGAGAGGAAGAGGAATTCAGAGTGGTAAGTGTCAGTTGTGTGCTTCTGAACGAACTGATGACTAGTTGCTACAGTTGTGGTAGCCAAGGGTGTAAACCAAACCACCATTTTTTACAATAATTAATGTTAAGTTTGTTAATAGGCTAGTTATCATGTCTCTTTAAAATGTAAATGCCCCACCCTCCATCTAAAGACCGCTAAGCACATGACATCATTGACATGACTGCTTGCTTGGCACCGCTCCAGTGAAGCTTACTTTAGCTAAAAAGTGTAGAATAATAAGCCTCCACTCACAGTCGGGAAGAGAAAGCTTCATACTGACTTGTTGGGACTTTTCTATTCACATAAATTTGAAACATTTAGGCTTACTCGTCTACCTTGTTTGCCTGCTCGTGCTTCCCAGAGCAATAAAGAGCCACACCAGATGCTTGTTAGTGGAGCGTAAAAAACACTGCAGTGGCAATCAGTCTTTGTCTGGCCTTGAATGTTGTAATACTCTCTGTGAACTCATGGAAGGACTTGTCGTCTTATGTTTACCTGGATGTTATTTGTGTATCAGACTTCATTGGACATAATAATTCAGCAAATAGGGCATAGAAATTCATAGATATGATTTAAAGGTTAATGACGAATACAATTTTCAAATATATACCAAAAAAATACAAAAATACAAAAATACATTTTAAAAATGTAAATGTTGGGTGTCTGGGTATCTCAGCAAGTATTGACGCTGACTACCACCCCTGGAGTCACGAGTTTGAATCCAGGGTGTGCTGAGTAACTCTGAGCAACCAAAATGGCCCGGTTGCTAGGGAGGGTAGAGTCACATGGGGTAACCTCCTTGTGGTTGCTATAATGTGGTTCTCGCTCTCAGTGGGGTGCATGGTGAGATGTGCATGGAAGCCTCCACATGTGCTATGTCTCCAAGGTAATGCTCAACAAGCCATGTGATGAGATGCACTGATTGACGGCCTCAGGCGCAACTCAGAGGCTACTGAGATTTGTCCACCACCACGAGGACTTAGAGCGCACTGAGAATTGGGCATTCCAAAAAAAGGGGAGAAAAGAAAAAAGAATGTGAAATATCAGTATAATAGTAGAGAGAATGATTTATCACATTCCCAGTGGGTCAGAAGTTTACATCCACTTTGATAATATTTGGTAGCATTGCCTTTAAATTGTTTAACTTGGGTCAAATGTTTTGCGTCGCCTTCCACAAGCTTCTCACAATCAGTTGCTGGAATTTTGTCCCATTCCTCCAGACAGAACTGGTGAAACTGTCAGGTTTGTAGGCCTCCTTGCATATCACACACGCTTTTTCAGTTCTGCCCACAAATTTTCTATCGGATTGATGTCAGGACTTTGTGATGCCCGCTCCAACACCTTGACTGTGATGCCCGCTCCAACACCTTGACTTTGTTGCCCTTAAGTCATTTTGCCACAACTTTGGTGGTACTGTGAACTTTGGCTTCATGGTTGGGATGGGGATCTTCAGCTTGCAAGCCTCACCTTTTAAGCACATATATATATATATATAATTTATATTTAATTTATTTAAAACAAGTTTTTTTAATTTGCAACCGAAAATTCAGATGGCATTTACTAACCTTTATGTCATTCCAAACCAGTTTTGAGTAAGTTACTGAACCCCCCCCCCCCCCCTCCCCCCTTAAATGAGCCTACTACAAACTACTAATTACTAAACATAAAGTGTAATGAGATTCTTCATCAAAAAGTAATGACATTACTAATTACTTTTAAAAGACTCTTTCAAATGAGATCATAATGTCTATATTTCCTCCTCCATTGTTGCACACCCTTCAGCTGTCACAGAAATGCAAAGAGACGCACACATGTCTGGATTGAAATGATCCACTCACAGGACAGGCACTATGTCCATCACACACAGTTAATGTGCATGTTATTACCCCCATCATCTTGGAATCTTTTTTTCTTTAAGAATGTAATGCAGTTCACCAATAGTGCTTCAGTTATTTTGTCCACATATGTTGATTTTGTGTTGTTTTACAGGCAGGGTCATATGTGCTGCGGAGGCTTTGAGCAGGTGCTGGACAAGATTGTAGAGAAGAGGATTGAGGAGATGGAGAAGAGACTAAAGGATCATATAGATGTGCGTCTGGATGCTCTTCAACAGAGTCTGGAGATCACACTTCAACAGGAACTGTCACATAAAGGGACATTTAACCAGAATTCATGTTAACTATTACTTTATAACAGAAGTGGTTCTAACAGATCTGTTTTGGCAACATTTTGACGTTTTTTTGTCGCTGATTTTCATTAATCCATCCCAAGAGACTTATTTGGTTTGTGAAGAAGTCAGCATCTGTTGAGTGGTTTCACAAACTGTGTCTGTCAGGAGCTCTTAAGAACAGTGTTTTACTCTTGATACTACTTGTAATATATTCTTTTATCCTGAATACATAACACATGCTGCTACAAGTGCTATTATTCTATAATTCTGACTGTTCTAAATGACTTATTCTCACAGATTGATACACATGTGAGTTGATGTAACAGAATGGTTGTGCTCACTGACTGTGTTTGTGATAATAGAGCAGTGTAAATATGACCTGAATTCTCACTGTAATTGAAATATGTTTACACTGATCATACTGGAGAACTAAAGACAAAGAAAATGCTGTTTATACTAAGATGAATATGCTTTGTTTTTGTTATGTAATTGATGGCAATGCTGTTGATTACCACATTTAATAATTCAGTCTTGTACCTCAGTTTGTAAAAGCAAGCAAAAATTGTGTTTACAGTAATGCACTTACAATGGAAGCCTATGGGGCAAGGCACTGCTCCAGGATAAACGTTAAAATGACATTGTTTTAGAGTATAATGAATACTTATGTGTTTACTTTCGTGTGTAAATTTATACCCAATATTTCAACTTCTGTCATGACCACAAAAAGCTAAACAACATGTGCAAAGATTCAAAACAGAGCAAAGTTCATCCACAAGAATTACATTTACATTTACATTTAAGCATTTGGCAGACGCTTTTAACTTACAGAGCCCTTATTACAGGGACAATCCCCCCGAAGCAACCTGGAGTTAAGTGCCTTACTCAAGGACACAATGGTGGTGACTGTGGGGATCGAACCAGCAACCTCCTGCCTACCAGTTTAGTGCTTTAGCCCACACCATTCTTTGGTGTGTGGTGAATTACATCAGGAACACATAACCAGAAATTCCCCTGCCTAGAAAAGTAGTTCCACGGCTGAAAGGACAATTTAGACAACATTTTTTTTCTTTAACAAATAACAAGCTTCCTATTTCCGCTTTGAACGTGTCTGATGACCTTCAGTTGGAAGTGGATAATTGTTTTTGCTTTAACTTGTATTGAATCTGTATTATTCCTTCAGACACTTGTGAAGAACATGTCCCTATGATCTAGACCAGGACCACAAAATATGTTGATCCCCTTGTGAACACAGCATGTTGTTCGCAAAATTAAATAACTGAGTATAATATAGTTATTGCACTACAGTTCACAATGTATTTTTTTTTCTATTTTTCCGGTAGATGTTTTTTTTAGTTCATTTCAAATGTATTTGTACTGTATTGCAATATAAATCATTTATATTGCAATTAAATAATGTTCTGGATAGCATTTTTACAGAAAATATTGCTCTACAACCCCAATGATCATGCTAAACGTAAGAGTGGAGAGAAAAACTCCAAAGAAAGATTTCAGCACAAGTTTCTTGGTTGTGTGTTTTAGGAGAAACTATATGCAGAATGATTTTATTTCTTTCTATTTGAAAGGTGGCTGTCAGTACAGTAACACCCTGACCCACACATGAACTTGTGCTATTCTTGGCCATCATCCTTCAACTGTTTTGTTCGAGGACAACTCAGCAACAGCTGAGAAAACAGCTCAACGAACACATAAAAATCAACATAAAGGGTTTTGGGGAAATGAACTTAAAGTACTCAATTACTACAGATAAAAAAGTGAGTTTTATTGATCCTTAACAGCACATTTGTTCTGTGACCTCTCGGATCAGGTGACCCATGTTAAGCATAAGCCTCATGTTTCAATCCTTACCCTAAACCCTAAAACCTAAACTCTAACCATAACCCATTCATTTAATACATACATAAACTCTCTAACCAAAAAACCTTAATTCTAAACCAACTGTAAATCCTAACCCTAATTCCTGCACTCTAAACCATACAATTAAACCCAAACCCTAATTCCTTTGCCTAAACTCTAAAACCTTAAAAAAAACACTCTAAACCAGTGGTTCCCAAATCTGGTCCTGGAGTACCCCCCAACACTGCACAATTTGGATGTCTCCCTTAATTGACACAGCTAATTCTGCTCATGGAGCCTCAACTGACAGGCAGATGAGTTGAATCAGATGTGTTAGATGAGGGAGATATCCAAAATGTGCAGTGTTGGGGGTACTCCAGGACCAGGGTTGGGAACCGCTGCTCTAAACAATAACCATAAATTCAGACCCTAAACCCAAATTCGGATTCCTCAATCCAAAACCCTAATTCCTACACTCGAAACCCTAACCCATAAATTTAGACCCAAACTCTAATTTCGAATCTCAAGATTCTGACCCTAATTCCTTCACGTTCCAGCCTGTGGAGACTGCCTGTTTTCTGTCTGCACCGCAGTGATGTTCAAACAGTGAGCTGTTGTTTTCTTATGACCGAGAGATGTTCACTTCAGAGGGTCATCTGTGGAGGTGGTTCCACTGTCGAACAGCAGCTGGTTTTGTGCACACACCAACACCAGTATCCCAGAGGACAAGTGTCAGACCGGCCCGACTGAAACAACAAAGCCATGCTGTGTTCCCACTTCATGCAAACCACACAGATGATCATGCCATGGAAACCAGACCACCGTCTTAAGAGTGAAATGTGTCATTCTATCACACTTTAATATGCAGCGTTAACTGTAACCCTTTTGAAGGTTGATTTGAACAAATAGAGTAAACACTGTGACTCTGTGGCGCTATCGAAACATCGCTCTGTTCATTTGAATGACCTGACATCGCAACATTGGCTTGACATCCGTTGCACGTTCATGAGTATTACGAGAGAAGCTCATTCTCAGAGGCACACCTGAACTTATTAGTGTTATTTAGCACAAGTTCTCGTGAGAACACACATGCAACTGTGAACAAGGTATGCCTTTGGAAGACTTGAAATATGACACAAGTCGTATGGACTACTTTTATAAGTATAAGAGTTCTGTTAAAAGCTTTTACAGTGATGCACTATTGACTGCCACTGAATTGAAAAGTTAAAAAGGTTTGAAACGACGAGTGAGTAAATCATGACAATGTTCATTTTTGGGTCCATTAAACATGCATTTGCAATGTCAGATATGTGAATGACTCTGGAAAACATGAGACATCACAGTGTATTTTGCACCAGTCCAAACAGTCAAATAGTCAACCCGATATCACGCCGAGGCGTGAAATAGACACGCCGGTCCACTCGCGGATGCGTGTCGGTGTCACGCTTTGCCTCCTCCAGGCGTGTACATGACACGCGCGCGTCTACGTAGAATACCGGCAGGGGGCGATCGTTTCCTCGACGCCAACAACTCTCCGCGCACCAAAGAGGAAGCGATACCGTTGTCGTCGCGTTGCACGTTCGTGCGGGCGGGATGCCGGCCAATTTCGCCGGTTACTTTCACTTGTGACCATATGTGACAAATAAAGGTTCATTACAGTGCTGCTTTCATGAAGAAATCCTAACGTTGCTGTAGCCTAACGTTGTTATATGTGTGTGTGTGTGTGTGTGTGTGTGTGTGTGTGTGGGCTGTCGAGTATCTTGTGCTGATGTAAATAAATAAATAAATATATATATATATATATATATATATATATATATATATATATATATATATATATATATATATATATATATATATTTTTTTTTATTTAAAAAGTGTATTTATGTACAAAAATATATATCCCGCTAACCGGAACTGGAGAACGCGATATATCGCTTCCTCTTTGGTGCGCGGACAGTTGTTGGCGTCGAGGAAACGATCGCCCCCTGCCGGTATTCTACGTAGACGCGCGCGTGTCATGTACACGCCTGGAGGAGGCAAAGCGTGAAATAGACACGCATCCGCGAGTGGACCGGCGTGTCTATTTCACGCCTCGGCGTGATACCGGGTTGAAATAGTAGGACATGATGCTATTTACTGTAAATTAGAAGAGAGTCTGCAATGTTTTAAAGGTGATGTGCTAAACCTGTAGAAAACTTCAGGAGGTCAAACTAAATGTAACATAATCATGTCCCTGGACAGTAATGAGGAGTAATACGTGTCTCAGTCAGCAAGGGGCAAACAGCACAACTCCAGTACAGACAACAAACCACACAGACTAACAGCAGACACACAAGACGAGGACACGTTCTTGTGTTCAAACACAACAGGATTGAGCACATCTCTGAATGCTCGGATCTCACATCAATTCAATGGATGCTGTGCACTGCAGGCCAATGATAGATGTGCAATAATATGGAAATAAACAATATATTGCTTATATTCTAAAGTCACTTTTTGTCTTATCAATGCTTTACTCATCTGCAACAACAATGTAATGATCTGAATTATTATATTTATTATATATTCTATTTATAATTATTTATATATATTTATCAAATCATTACAAATTGAGAATAATAATATAATTAATTTTCTTTAAAAAAAAAATATTAACAGCCCTAATTAGTATAGTAATTATATAAATATAACATTATAATATTGCATACTAAATATGAATTTTATTTTATGAGGTTTGTGATTTTTAAACCCTTTTACTAGCGTTTCAGTTTCAATAGTTTGAAACCTAAAAGTAATTCTGTTCTATCAATACAATAAATAATGTCAGAGTGTGTAACAGGGTTATTTAACCTTATAATTCCCATAACATTCAGAATAATGCTTCATTGTTTTTCTTGCACAAAATCTTTGGGAACAGCGATGAATGGTTGAGCGAGACAAATGCAGTCAACACTCCTAAATGAAATGAGATTTGTTTACTTGCTGTACATTATACAATAATTACATGGTGTAATAAAAATAAAATAATTCATAACCTGTTGGTGGAAAGTGCCATAATCATGACAGTCAAATTCACAACATTTCATAGTGACGGACAGACAGACAGAATTTGGTCATTTAAAGGGCATGTTTTTATTTCATCTGCCCCCACTGAGAGTCTTCCAAGATCAACTGCAGCTCTGATCGAGAGGAAATGAAGTCAAACCCGAGTTCCTCTGACTGAAGTAGTTGTGTTAGGCAGACGGGGAAAAACATTCCCAACTAATGAATGAGTGAGATTTGTGTGTCTTATATCCGCTCTGAGCACATTTAAGGATTGTTTTTCTCCCTGTAGGCCTACAGTACACAACTATCAGAGTCAGAGTAGACGGCATGTTTCATGTGACAGAAACATGACGTTTCTAGCCGTATAAGGGCCCAAAGCAAACTAGGGTTGAGAGATACCTTCACAGCACAGCATAGAGAAGTCATTTTAAGCAGGGTTTGAGGTCATCTGAGATCGACAGGACATCATTTCCCTGCAGCAATGAGTTTTGATGTGATTTTGTATAATATCTGTTAAAGAGAAATTATTCTCAAATTGAGTGACATTTATATGTTCTGTATTTGTTGAAGAACGCACTTCTCAGCCAGTATGAATACATGTAGTCTGAATAGATCCCGGACAAATTTCTATCCAGGGATGCGGACATTGTCCCGTGACCATCCCGTAAATATATGACGTAGTAACAACAACCGTGGACATAATTTGCTTGTTGAACAAGCACCATTTAAGCACAAAGAACAAGTTTCTTGCTTTATCTATCACAGCGGTTCACCAGCATTCTTTTAAAACCAGCTTTTTTGAAGTCACACACTGAAACGGTTTTAAAACGTTAACCTTCTTTAATTCTGTCACTGAAATTGGCATCTGACACACACAAAGATTATGGATCTTCATTACATGATTGGCTGCAGTTTTCCAGTGAAATGTCCAGCAGGTGTCGGTTTTAGCGTGAATGTTAGATGGGGGTTTTAATGAGTAAAACATACCTCTCTAACCTAAAACTTGAACCTAAACCTAACCAATAGTGATCTAATATCAAATGAGAGGTGAAAAAAATGTGTCCTAAGTGTCACTTCTATGACAGTTTTGTCACGTGTCAGCTTGCTTGACTGGTTTCGAACCACATACTGTAGTTCTGAGTCACACACTCTCGGGGGAGCTTCTGCAGACAATAATCATACTGGAATAAGTGTGTAAATGTAGGCGAGTCTGTAATACATGCAGGGCTGGACTGGGAAGAGAAATCGGCCTGGAGTTTTACATGGCAACTGGCCCAAAAGTTGTTAAAGGGGGTTGATCCAAATGTTGTTTAGCGCGGGGTGGTGTTCTAGACTGGTAATCTGGCATACCATGCATTTTCCCGGTGGGCCGTGAAACATGTCGAATGGCCCGATATGCAGAAGAGGACAGCAAACAGCCGCTCAACAACTTTTGGGCCAGATGCCAGGTAAAATCCCAGACCGATTTCTTTTCCCAGTCCAGCCCTGGTGGGGAGTCCTGTTCAGCATAACACGGTAGCTCATTTTTGCTTATCGCTGACCATTCGTTAAATTTCGCGACCGACCCACCGGCCCACTCTGTTCTCCCCATGGCCAGTCTACCCCTGATCGGCCCCAAAGTGCGTCGGCCCACCGGGAAAATGCCCAGTATGCCAGATTACCCAACCCGATATCACGCCGAGGCGTGAAATAGACACGCCGGTCCACTCGCGGATGCGTGTCGGTGTCACGCTTTGCCTCCTCCAGGCGTGTACATGACACGCGCGCGTCTACGTAGAATACCGTCAGGGGGCGATCGTTTCCTCGACGCCAACAACTCTCCGCGCACCAAAGAGGAAGCGATACCGTTGTCGTCGCGTTGCACGTTCGTGCGGGCGGGATGCCGGCCAATTTCGCCGGTTACTTTCACTTGTGACCATATGTGACAAATAAAGGTTCATTACAGTGCTGCTTTCATGAAGAAATCCTAACGTTGCTGTAGCCTAACGTTGTTATATGTGTGTGTGTGTGTGTGTGTGTGTGTGGGCTGTCGAGTATCTTGTGCTGATGTAAATAAATACATAAATATATATATATATATATATATATATATATATATATATATATATATATATATATATATATATTTTTATTTAAAAAGTGTATTTATGTACAAAAATATATATCCCGCTAACCGGAACTGGAGAACGCGATGTATCGCTTCCTCTTTGGTGCGCGGAGAGTTGTTGGCGTCGAGGAAACGATCGCCCCCTGCCGGTATTCTACGTAGACGCGCGCGTGTCATGTACACGCCTGGAGGAGGCAAAGCGTGAAATAGACACGCATCCGCGAGTGGACCGGCGTGTCTATTTCACGCCTCGGCGTGATACCGGGTTGGATTACCAGTCCAGCCCTGAATACAAGTGTTTTGATTGGTCGTTGTACTCGTGATTTGTGTGGAAGTGAATAAAACACACAGTTGTTGTAGTGTCTCCAGTGTTCATTTCACCAGGAAACTGCAGCAAAATGTACAACGTCACACGTAAAACTCATTATAGTAACACTTATTTAATGAGAGTTTAATGAGTATTTCATGATCCCTTGATAATGTATACATGAGAAAACATATCCCACATACTGGTGAGCCAATTCACTTGCTGGCACTAACATTTACGTATTTACAAAAGGCTCATTCAAATATTGTGCAATACACATGAATGGATAAATGAAAAAGGAAACATGTAACTAAGAAGGGATTTCCTGTTGCGTTTCAGGTTCGATGATAGAATTCACTTAATATTCTAGTATGAGTGTGGCTACCGACACACACTCGTTTAAAGTCTGAGAACCAGCTCGTGGGTGAGCATGAGGGTGAAGAGAGGTCAAGGGTCAATCTCTTCAGGTTTGATGGTGAGAATGATGTCTTCATTGCCGCGTCGCACCACTGTTCTCAAACTCTCGTCTCTCTTGATGGCTGCGCTGACGTCACTGGCTGATGTGATCCTCTGATTGTTAATGCTGATTATGACATCACTCTGCTTCAAACCGCCACTAGAAAACAAGAGAAGAGGCAGTTAAAACTGTTCTGATGTTTCACTGAATCCACGTGACCGCAGGACCTGATTAGATATCTTGCGGCAGGGGATTGAACTTCAGAGTTGAAGGTGGGAGCAGACGGTATTTCCATCAGTTGTGTGCGGGAGCGGGCGGACAGAGATATCCACATCAGATTTTTCAGGCTATTCTCTATTCATTCATTCCCAAAATTCATCTGCATTCCCTCTGTAAGAGTCTCCGTTCAATATCCCCTCCTAAACGGTGACCTTTCATTTGCTCAATCACTAGAAAGTTCATAAACGCGGAAGCACATTTGGCAAATCGATTGATGTTATATGTATGACCTGTTATCGAACTTTTAAAAGAGGAAGTTCTTCTACGTACATTCTTCCACACGGCACAGTTTAGACAAGGGAAAACCAATGCCTTTACTTACGTCCATCTGTCCCATTCCTCTCATATTTTTCACTCTATAATGGGAAAAGAGTGAGGATGTAGAGCATAGACGATCAGGTGATAATATATGCCAATGCTTTTTGATTTCTGGCCTATATGCTGAATAACAGTACAAACAACAGAAAAAGGTTTGTCTGTCTTAGTCGGTGTATGGGATGTGTTACGCACTCTATCAAGACACTTCTTTAGCATATCCCCTTTAGATTATCTTAAGAAGGGGTTAGCATGAAGCGTATCTGCACTTTAGAATCTGATTTAGAGTGTGAAGTCAAATGTACAAGCCATTTAGATTAAGGGGATTCAAAATTCAACTTTCTTTTTTATATCAATTGGAAATCATGTATATTTGATCCTAAAATATAATCTGTTTCATTTATAGATACAAGTAATGTTTCTTGGAATGTATATAACTGTGTCTTGTGACGTTTGAAGCGGTTACTCTGCACGTTCACAGTAACGGCTTGTGTTATAAACGGTTGCAGGTGTGTGCTCATAGGTATTTAGCACTGATGAAGGGATAAACCCAAAAACATTTGGCTGCTGCACTTGGCTGGACTGGTGTTTGGCGCAACATTGTTTGCCACATATTTTATAATAATAAACAGAAAATATGACACACACACAGCACGTGCATCAAATGATTTCATATTTCGAGCAGTCTATGCAGATAGTCGGTGCTGCTCGCACTTTGACAAAGCATGTGAAACTCAGACTACAAAATGATAAAATGAGTAATAAGAAATCAACCTCACGCAAGTCATGTGTCATCTGATAATTAGCAATAACAGAATAATAAACGTTCTTTATGTCAAATTCAGCGGAAGCGTTCGGGTGCGGGATAGAATCTTGTGGATGTGGGATGGAAAAAAACAGTCCTGAGCAGTCTAATAACTCTAATTCACATTACAAGAGTAATATTTCTCAGGAAATGTGCCAAGTGTGTCCCTTTGACTTATTACTGATATCTGAATTTACACACAAATGAATTCAACCTAAATGTTGCTTTGATTGGAATGAAATGTCGTGCTTTTCAAAAGAGTATTTGAACATCAGACAAAAAGAAAAGGTGCAAGACTGTGTGCGACCCCGCATCTACATGTGTGGACGTTGTATTTTGGAATCTATTTACTGTAGAATTGTATTTCTATATTTATTTTTGTTTGTTTATTTGGTGCTAATAGTTACAAATCAACACGGGAAATGGAAAAATGCTCACAGCAGTCACACTCGGCTCTCTGGAGGTTTAGACACACATGGCACCATTTCCTGAGAATGGGCTAGTTTGAGATTGAAATAAGGTTGGATTTAACTAATGGTACACTCATTCATCTAATCTAATGTTCTATATTATCTAGTCATTGCCAACCATAACTGTAACATAACTAATCTTTAGTGGCTTCTGACAAGGGAGAAAATCACCTTCACTAAAGTATTCAACTCATTTAAACTTTAAGCCCCTAAATGCTCTAACCACAATGACAGGAGCTGGTCACTTATGTACAGTTTACATCATCTCAAGATTGCAAGAAGTCTGTGACATCCTCACCCAATTCAATGACTACCACCTCTGAGTCACTGTTCACCTACACACAATGAAATCAGTTAAACAAATGTTTGTCTATGGAAAACACACACACACACACACACACACACACACACTCACACACACACTCTCACAAACAGACACACACACACACACACACACACACACACACTCACACACACCCAAACTCTCACAAACACACACACACACACTCACACACCCAAACTCTCACAAACACACAAACTCTCACAAACACACACACACACACACACTCACACACAAACTCTCACAAACACACACAAACACACACACACACACTCACACTTACACACAAACTCTCACAAACACACACACACACACACTCACACTTACACACAAACTCTCACAAACACACACACACACACACACTCACACACAAACTCTCACAAACACACACACACACACAAACTCTCACAAACACACACACACACACTCACATTTACACACAAACTCTCACAAACACACACACACACACACACACTCACACACAAACTCTCACAAACACACACACACACACACACACACTTACACACAAACTCTCACAAACACACACACACACACTCACACTTGCACACAAACTCTCACAAACACACACACACACACACTCACACTTACACACAAACTCTCACAAACACACACACACACACACACACACACTTACACACAAACTCTCACAAACACACACACACACACACACACACACACACACACACACACACTCACACACAAACTCTCACAAACACACACACACACACACACACAAACTCTCACAAACACACACACACACACACACACACAAACTCTCACAAACACACACACACACACACACAAACTCTCACAAACACACACACACACACACACACACACACACACACGGACATCATGCCAGACTGAATCTCAGAGTGGTGTAGGAGTGGGAAAGTATTCAGTTTGCAGGTTCCAGCAGCTCTGTTGTCTCCACTGCAGTAACTAGTGACTACATGTCCAGACTTTAAAGGGCTACTCACACTTCAGCCGGTGTTTTTGGGATAACTTCAATGACATATGCGCCCGAGGTGATGTCTGGGAAGTCGCTCTGTCTGTCCTTCAGCTCCTTAGCGAGTCTATAAGAGACACAGGGAGTTTAGGGTTAGGCACGGGAGGCAACAGTAGAGAAAACATCCAAACAAGAATAACAGCAAAATAAAGGTACTGTATTTTCATTGAGGTGGGTGAGAAACAGATCAATATTTAAGTCCTCTTTTACTATAAATTCTCCTCCCTGCCCAGTAGGTGGCGATATGCCCAAATAATGTGAATCGCCAAAAACAAAAGAAGAATGTGAAAGTGAAAGTGGAGATTTAGTGTAAAAAAAAAAAAAAAGGACTGAAATATTGATCTGTACATTTATATAATCCATGAACACAAATGTGCTGTATTAGTGACTCACGTTGGGGTTAGCGTCATCATTCTCACACCAATATACTTCTTTTTTGTGGCTGTTTTTCCTAAAGAAACCAGAACGATTTATTTAGTGATGCCTTAAATCTGAATCATCCTACAAATGAATAATCTGAATCATATTACTGTCAACAAAGATCAAAGTTAATGTTTTTAATGCATCATCTCGTTTCTGACCTTTAGCCTGTCTGTCGTGAGACTCGGCCAGGAATTGTCGGATCTTGTCAGATGGAATAGCGAAAGAAATCCCTGCTGTCACCTTCAGCGTGTTGATTCCGATCACTTCACCGTCCTACGACACAAACACACAAACACACACACTGATCATGATGAATACACACGTGTGTTAACAGTCACAGCGGACTCAATGCAAGAATCAAGAAAATAAAATGTGATCTTACCAGGTTCACCAGGGGCCCTCCTGAATTCCCATACTGAAACACAGAAAGAGTTTGGGTTATGAGATGTGTGTGTGTGTGATTTTGTGTGTGTGTGTGATTTTGTCTCATTAATTCACTCTATTAAATTCAATTGTTCTTAATATTCATTAACTGAGCAGTATGATGAAGTGGTTTAGAAGAGTTTGTGCTCACATTGATGATGGCATCAGTCTGGATATAGTCCATGTCGGAGTTACGCAGGCCCAGTTCTTTGCCTCCTCGCTGGGTGGTGCTGACGATGCCTGTGGTCACGGTGTTCTGGAGAGAGAACGGACTGCCGATTGCCACCACAAACTCACCTGGTCTCAGATCAGCCGACCGACCCAACAACAACACCGGAAGTTTCATCTGCAAAATAAAAGACAGAGAAGCCACATGTCACACACGTGTACTAACACTAGAAATGCAGTTTGAATCTCTCACCACGTTTTGTCTAAACTAGCTATGTTGATTCTAACCAAGCTGATAAAATGACTCGTTCTCCACATTGTGATGTCATTTTCTGCCTACTTTACTTCTCACTTCTGTAGCCCCACCCAGTAGCGGTGAGCAGAGCAGGTCTGTCAAGAGTAGAGAGCCAATCAGAACAGTGGGCATTTACTGTCAATTCTTAAAGGAGAAGCAGCACCAAAACAGATTGTTTCTGACAGAGGGTCAGAATGAGGGAGAAAACGGATCATGTTTTACAAATATATAAGACTGTTTTTTCGCAAAAAAATTTACTAGTATTATAAGTGATCCTCAAGGAACATACAGTATTAAAGTACAGAAACAAAAGGTATGTCATGATCACTTTAAGTTGATGATTTCAAATAACAAGTACTAATTTTCTTGTGCAGACTACCAAATTATGTGTTTGCATCGTGGGCATATTATGGGTGATTTATTAAGAAAAATTGCATGTCAAATATTTTGACTTGGTTTAACACCACTTCATATATTTTACAATATTGTTTAAAACAATGAAATATAACTTAATTTGGACATACATTTTAGTTGGCTATTTTTCAAGTTCTAAAGTAACCAAATAACATTTTTTTTTTCATAAGAAATAAGTTAATATTACAATAATGCTTGTCATCAATGGGTTTTCTATGTATTCTTCATTCTCAAAGTCTCTGTTCCCTTTACAAAAAGCTTCACTATGATGCTGCGCTTTGCTAAGCACTATGGGAACAATCTTGCTTTGTGAGCAGCTGTGAATATGTGTGTAACACATCAATGAAACATTGACCGGAAATTTATAGCCTCGGTTGGTGAGATCATTTGATGCACCTGTGACCGGGCTATAAATAGAGGCGTCACCAGCATGTTCTTCAGATCTTTTTTTCTTCAGAGCGATTCTGTGCTGTGTGTCTCACAAGCCTCTGGCTGAGAAGCGTGAGACGGGTTCGTCCTTTTCGCTCGCTCTCTCCCCAGATCCGGCTGGTCCTTTACGTGATCTTGAAGCGCGCTCCGGCGCCTCTTCAGTTCACAAGGAGGACCTCGTTTCACTTGGGTCTGCAGATTCCGAGTTACTCACATCAGAGCATTCAAAGCATGATTCCAAATCCTTTGAGGAGTTACTCGATGTGGTTACTCGTGCAGTGGCCAGATGTCAATTAGACTGGCCACGCGACCAAGAAACCCCCAAACGCTCCAAATTAGAGGACAGATTTCTATCTGGTGGCCAAGGGAAGGGAATGCCTAATCAGTCCCTTCCCTTCTTTGATGATCTCCACGATTAGCTTGCTCGTTCGTGGAGAAAGCCTTATACCTCGCGCGTTCACGTGCCCTCGATGTCGTTATATTCGACTATCGTGGGTTTGAGGCGCGAGGGTATTCAATGATGCCACCGGTTGAAGAGACACTTGCGGGTTATCTCTCGCGGGTTTGGCATCAACATTAAAAAAACCTGCCCTCCCCTCTAAGCCATGCAGAACCACCTCCATGCTAATGGGGAGGGCTTATCAAGCGGCAGGTCAGGCTGGTGTGGCGCTGCACACCATGGCTGTGTTACAGGCTTACCAGGCTGACCTGCTAAAAGACATGAGTGCGGGTGAAACGCTAGACAAAGAAGCCTTTTTAGAACTATGTCGGGCTACAGATTTGTCTCTCCTTGTGACCAAGCAGTCAGCCCGTGTCATTGGCCGGTCTATGTCCGCTTTGGTTAGTATGGAGAGGCATTTATGGCTTAACCTTTCAGGCATCAGGGATAAAGACAGAGTTTTCTTACTTGATGCCCCAGTTTCGCCTTCCGGTCTCTTCGGAGACACCATGAATATGGTCATCTCCAGATTCCAGGAGGCAAAAAACCACGAGGAGGCCTTTGTGCAGTTTCTTCCTCGCCGCACTCAGAGGGCAGGGCCGTTGGCCACCCAGTCTCGCCCAGATTCTTCTAGAAGGGAGGCTCAAAAACAGAGCGTGGTGAGTCGTGCTCCCCCTCGTAGGGACTGGGGACAGGCTCGTCGCCCTCAGCAGCTGCCCAAGCAAGACTTCAGAACTATAATTTCTAAGAAAAAGAAGCCCTGACGGTCTTGTATCCAACCTTGTGGGGGTAGTTCCCCTCGGGACGGGGCACGTGCATCATTCACCTCGGCCCTCCCGATACCCTCACGAAACCTCTTCACTCCCGCCACCTTTGGTGTTTCGGGTGATAGAGGTTTCCAACAAAGAGTTGGGTGTACCATTGCTTCCTGCCTCAAACCAGGACACGGAACACTCAACACCCCCTCAATAGGAAGTCTTGGAATTAGTACCCATCTCAGAGAACCTGGCAGCGTGGAAACTTCTGCCAGGTATTTCTATGTGGTTTCTAGAAACAGTAGAAAAAGGCTACAGAATTCAATTTGTTCGCCGTCCTCCGCGTTTTAACGGCGTGATTCCCACTACCGTGAAACCAGGACAGGCATGTCTACTGTGAAAGAACTGCAAAATCTCTTGGTCAAAGGGGCCATAGAACATGTTCCCCTTCCAGAGAGAGAGTCAGGCTATTACAGCAGATACTTCCTGGTTCCCAAGAAGGGTGAGGAGTTGCGTCTGATTCTAGATCTTCTAGGCTTGAACCGCTCGGTCAGGGTGTTCAAGTTCAAGATGCTAACAGTCAAGGCGATCATGTCTCAGATCCAACGTTACGATTGGCTCGTCACGATCGATCTTATGGACGCATATTTCCATATCGGAATTCTGCCACAGCACAGGAAGTTCCTAAGGTTCACTTTCGGGGACGAAGCCTTCCAATATCGGGTCCTTCCATTCGGCCTAGCCCTATCACCCCGCACATTCACGAAATGCATGGATGCGGCACTGGCTCCGTTACGACTCCAGGGCATCCGCATTCTGAATTATTTAGACGACTGGCTGATATTAGCACAGTCTCAAGAACTAGCAGTTCAGCACAGAGATATCGTCTTAGCTCATCTAGGTTCTCTGGGTCTGAGACTCAACGCCGGGAAGAGCGTTCTCTCTCCGACCCAGGAAATTACCTATCTAGGGGTTATATGGAACTCGATCACGATGCGGGCACAATTGTCTCCCGCTCGTATCATGTCCATACAAAACTCCTTTTACATGGTGTCTGCATCCACGGTGATTCCTTTGGGCCTTCTCCATATGAGACCATTTCAGCTGTGGCTAAAAGACATCCAAGGGCCAGTCCCCTAAGGCAAATAAGGGTTACGCGCCGAGCGCTTCGTTCCCTTTCTATGTGGTTCAGACCCCGGTTTCTTACCTTGGGTCCCACTCTGGGTGCGTCATGCCGTCGCAAGATGCTAACTACAGACGTCTTTCTGATGGGTTGGGGTGCGGTCTTAAGTGGTCGTCCAGCCCAAGGAGAATGGGAGGGTCATCAGCTCGATTGGCACATCAACTGCCTTGAGCTGATGGTGGTATTTCTGGCCCTGATATACTTCCTCCAACATCTGGGAGGCTGCCATGTCCTTGTGCGGGTGGACAACACAGCAGCAGTCTCATACATAAATCATCAAGGAGGCCTACGCTCTCGCCACCTGAATTTGCTGGCACGTTGGATCCTCCTTTGGGCCCAGGGCAAGCTCCTGTCACTCAGGGCAATTTATATCCCTGGACACCTAAATGTGGGAGCAGATTTTCTGTCCAGACTAAACATACAGACGGGCGAGTGGAAACTCCACCCCGACATAGTACAACAAATTTGGGAGAGATTTTACAGAGCAGAAGTGGACCTCTTCGCCTCTCAAGAGACTGCGCAATGTCGCCTCTACTTCTCTCTGAGTCACCTAGCCCCCCTGGGTCTGGACGCGATGGCGGATACATGGCCCGGACTGTTTCTGTATGCGTTTCCCCCAGTTTCTCTGCTCCCGGGAGTCTTGGCCAGAGTTTGGACCTTCTGTCTCAGGCACAGTGGACGATATTTCACCCCCGGCCCGAATTGTGGAAACTTCATGTTTTGCCCCTGAAGGGTACCAACTGAGGGACACAGGGCTGTCGCCTGAGGTTATTCTTAGTGCTAGGGCTCCCTCTAACAGAAGAATCTACGCCAATAAATGGGGTGTCTTCGAAAAGTGTTGCAGTTCACATGGTGCAGATCCACTTAACTGCCAAGTTGTTTCAGTTCTGGACTTTCTGCAGGAAACACTGTCAGCAGGCATATGCCCCGCTACTCTCAGGGTTTATGTGGCCGCCATTTCGGCTTGCCACGCCTTGATCGACAGGGTGCCTTTGGGGAAACATCCTCTACTCGCTCGCTTCATTCGTGGAGCTATGCGACTGAGGCCCCCTGTTAGGACCAGAACTCCTTCATGGGACTTAGCAATAGTCCTGGAGGGTCTGGTTGAGACCCCCTTTGAACCTCTAGAGTCAGCGTCTGACAGACTTCTGACTCTCAAGATGGTCTTTCTTATGGCGATTACCTCTCTTAAGAGGATTCTTCAGGCTCTGTGGTTTGGATGTTCATGCTACTCCGGCTCTTACGCCCCTGAGTCGGCATCTGAAGCTCATGTATAAGCGAGTCTGTGATGCGGCAGGCTGGTCCTCTCCGCACACATTCATCAATTTTGTGGTTTAGATGTTCTTGCTACTCCGGGTTTACGCCCTTGTGTCAACATCTCAAGCTCATGTCTGAGACCTCTCGCGTTCTTGTGAGCACACTTCACAACCGTGGGGGTCCGGACAGCCCCAGTGTGGCGGCGTGGGAATTGTGGATATTGCTTAGCAATGCGCAGCATCATAGTGAAGCTTTTTGTAAAGGGAACGTCTCGGATTACATGTGTATCCCTTGTTCCCTGAAAAAAGCGGAACGAGATGTAGACAACATTTTTTAGAATCCTAGTCCACACTCCCTCCTCCAATACCAAGTTTAAATCTTTCTCCCATAATCTCTTGAGAGAAGTTCAAGGAATAATACACTGATGCCTCATGACTTTTACCAAAAGCAGTAATCACCACTCCCAGAGTATCTGCCGCTCTAAAAAATTTATAGTCCTTACCAGATGGGTTCAAAAGTCTATAAATAGACTACCAGTCAAAAGTTTTGATACACTCGACTGAAATGTTTCTCATGATCTTAAAAATCTTTTGATCTGAAGGTGTATGATTAAATGTTTGAAATTAGTTTTGTAGACAAAAATATTATTGTGTCACCATATAAATTAATGTCTTTATAAAACAAAAAATTTAATAATAATAAAAAAAAGTTTTTTTGCAATTGATGACTTGGACCAAATAATAAAGAAAAGCAGTCAATAAGTGCCCAACACAGATGGGAACTCCTTCAATACTGTTTAAAAAGCATCTCAGGGTGATTCCTCAAGAAGTTGATTGAGAAAATGTCAAGAGTACATTCTAATGTAATTAGACAAAAGGTGACTATTTTGAAGATGATCAAATATAACACAGTTTTGATTTATTTTGGACATAATTCCCATAGTTCCATTTATATTATTCCATAGTTTTGATTACTTTAATATTATTCTAAAATGTGAAGAAAAACAAAATGATAAAGAATGAGTCTTTCAAAACGTTTGACTGGTAATGTATCTGTAAGACAAAGAGTTTTACACATACTGTGAAGCATCAATGTTGCTCTAGTGGGCTTACACACTTTTCCCTCACTATGATCAAGGACTGAGTCCATCAAAAGATTAAAGTCTCCTCCTAATATTATATCATGAGGGGTGCCAGCGGCTTGCAACATCCCTTCAAGATCTATAAAAAAATCCTTGATCATCAGCGTTAGGTGCATAAACATTAGCCAGAATCAGCCATTGTCAATGAATTTATATTAAAACAATAATGACTTCCAAATTTATCTTTAATCTGTTTGAGACATTTTAATTGTAGATGTTTATTTATCAGTGTAATGACTCCCCTGCTCTTACTTGAGCCAGCACTTCCTGAGGGGAAAGATGCATTTCTTGAAGAAACACTATATCATATTTCTTATGTTTAAGAAGAGAAAAAACCTTCCTTCTTTTTATGGGGTGCCCCAACCCATTCACATTCCACATGCAGAGAGACAATGCACTCATATTAACATTTGACATATTAGAAAAAATTGATTCTGCATCAAAAATAAAAGTATAAAGACCAAATTCCAAAATTAGTGTAACAATCAAACCCCAAACTTCCCTCTGAACCAAACAAACAGAAAAAATAAAAATGTGTGCTTTAACCTTGCGTCCATCCCTCTAAACTCAAACAGTCCATGTACGCCTATGACAGCCCCTGTGACAACTTTGCCGTCGGATTGCTCAAGTCTGGTGTTTCTATACAAATTTTGTGAGACAGAATTATACAAAAGAAGACAATCTATAAAACAAACTCCAGCCAATAGGTGGAATAAACACAAAGAATGTGTAGATTCATCCACATAACTGTCCCGAAAGTGTGTTCCTCCACAAAACAAGCTCCAGCCTCTAGCGGAACCAGCAAAAAAAAAAAAAAAAAAAAAAAAAAAAGTAATTCAGTTTCCTCGGGCAGAAAAATGATTGTTCAGTGAGCCGGCTCATTTGACTGCTACATAAGTGCAACAAATGACCCAGTCACTCCAATGTACTGCAAGAAATACTCCACAAAGCAAACTCCAGCCAACAGGATATAGCAATAGCCATAAGCACAGAGAATGTGCAGATTCATCCACAACACTGTCCTGAAGGAGTGCCACTACACAAAACAACTCCAGCCGCTAGGCAGCACCAGCACAAAAGGAAACAAAAAATTTGCAAAGACTGTGAACAAGAAAATACTGTGGTTCTTCCAAGAAAGCCTTCCTTTACTCCTTGCCTCACGTAACACCAGATATTTATCTGGTGATCTCAGAAATTTGTCCAGAATTGATCGGGGCCTGTCTACCTCAGCAGATTGCTGAGCTGGAACGAATTTCCAGTTTATGGCCTGTTATGTTGAGCAGAGTCTGAAAGAGCCTGTCCAGTAATTTCACCATATCCTGACCCTCTTTGTCCTCAGGTATTACACAAATTTGGATGTTATTCCACTGGTTATGATTCTCCATGTCCTCCAAAATAGCAGCAAATTCCCTCTCCGATGACTCCAGATAATCGATCCGTTTCTCGACATTTTGAAATCAGCTTCCTGGCTTGTGGCCTGCTAATCAGGGGCACTTAAGTGCTGTGTCTTTAAATGTCTCCAGAGCACAAGGATTTTGAATTCTTAGACATATTATCCTTCTAGAACAGTTATGGAACAGAGTGTATCGAATCTCACCGGTTTCTGTCATAAAAAGTATTAAAACTAGCAAAGTGCACAGAGCTCGCCATTCTGATGTCCGATCCTCGCATGGCATCACGTGACTCTGCAGTTACCATTTCTGAAATTACTAATCTATTGGCATTGACACTCCCTTTATTTTGCATATTGGAGGTATGCTTTAAAGTGCATAATTATAAAGTCAAACGCGCTATTTTGCGTGTCTGACAGACGCAATCGCCACAAGACTACATAAATATATCAAATATAATTTTTTTTGCACACGCTTTGTTTGCATGTGTTTTTATACCAAGTGGCTTGACATCCAGGTTCTTTCATCACTCCAGAAAAGAACAACTTTCAACGGGCGCTTTGCTCAAATTGAGCTGAATGCCATTCATGGAGTTGAAACAGATTATTGGAGATTTGGGTGTCTTTAAGATTCCATCAGTATCAGTACAAACACTTCATGGATTACCATTATTATCGCATCTGCTTTAATAAGACCCATTTACCCCGCAGCTGCACTTTTCATGAAGGAATTGAACAAACTATAATTGCAAATGACAGACATGAGGCCAAATATTATCAAAAAATGATCTAATACAATCATACAATTGATTACACATTGCTATATAAGACAAACAATTGATATATGAATTATTCATTTGATTTGTGATGTTTTGCTGTCTGACAGCTTCTACAGTGAATCATTGAGAGTGTTTTCGTATGTACTGCCCACTTCAGGACCCCTTTCTTTTGGGTCTAAATCTGGTCTTTCACTACTGAACCATTCCACAGCCCTCTTTTGCTTGTGTGTTTGGGTCATTGGCTAACTGCAAGGTCCTCTTATAGTTGAGTTTTCTGATGGATATTCCCACATTTTATCAAGTGCTTTATGTGATGGTAAGCTGACCTGAACCCGAAGCAGACACACAGAAATAATGCTTTCATCAGCACATTTCACAGCTGGTTTGATCTCGGTGTGAGGAGACTACACACCTAAACAGCTGAAATTAAAGCATGGGCCTCGAGCACCTATGGAAAAGCATGAGATATTCCTCCTCCCCATTCATGTTCTCCTTTGTCATTTTCAACATTAACTGTACAGTAAATATTATATAGGCAGTCTACATGCAATTTCAAACAAAAGTTAACTATGTTTGTGATCTCTGGGATAGACAGCCAATAAACTTCTGTGTATTTAGGCAGAGGGGGTTCTGATGCTCCGTGCTCCGATGTTGCATTATCCAACATCTAACTGCATATCACAATTTTCGCATCGTGCAGCCCTAGTCTAGTCTAAACTTAGGCTCCTAAACTGAAACATTTACAAGACAAATCCCTGTTCTTAGTTGCCAAATTATATATGAATATAGTCATGTGTCTTGTTGACGAGAGGTGTGCTTTGACTTTTCAGTGCAATCAGACTTACAATTAGACTCCCATTGAAGAAGGGACCTGAGCCATATCTGGAGACCAGAATATCATAGAGATTTGAGGGTCAGATCTTTTGAATTGGGTCACCTAGCAATACCCTTGCATATGCATTTGAATCTATTTGAAGTTGGTCTGTTCAGAGGTGTACAGATACATTGGAGTGAGTACGGGGGAGTTTGCACGCTGATGTTCCTGCACGTTCTACATCCAGCAGCTCATGTCCACACCAAATCTGGATTCACCAAATATATCCTTTCAAATTATATGTATGTTTGAATGAAAGACAATATCACTTATTTGTACCAACAACCATCACTTCTTTAGTTACATCTATATACAAGTGTACTCCTAAAAGTTGACAAAATGAACTTTCAGTATCTATATGCATATGTTACAGCCTTACTCTTACTGGAAAATAAGGATAAAAATATTGATTGATTGTTTAGTGATGTATGCAATTGTCCCCTACTCCTAATTTGTAAATACCTGCTATTGGGCTAGCTATAGCAAGTTGGACTGCGTCTACAACATCACATGTTCTTTCCGAATGTTTTTCTACGTTAAGTCAGACCCAATGTGCAGAGTTTGAAGATCCATCATGTGCCCAATGTTCACGTGCCAAAAATCTCTTGCGTGGTCACTTTGATGTCACATCCCTTTTGATGTCCATCTACAGAGAAAGATATTTGGAAAGAAGAAAGTGAAATAAGACTGTTTTGCTCACGATTGTCGTTCCATTTATGGCCACTAGGGGTAAAAGTCATTCTAAACGCATAGAGCGATATTAGAAGACAAAGCAATTGACCTCCTGTCTGGTGTCTCATTCTGAAATGACTTTGTTGTTTCACTAAAAATTTCTTTCTTTAAGGACTATCTAGAGCAGTGACGTCAAAGGCAGCAGCGAAAAATATTTTGCACTTTTAAGATCCCTTGAGTAAAATGACCGCACTAATGAAACATTTACTAACGTACAATGATTTTTTTTCTTTTTGGTTTATATGTTGCTTTAAAAAATAGTTACTTTATCAGATACATGGCTACTTTTGAAAAGCCACCAGTATAAAATACACTTTCTGTTTCCACAATGGTGTGGTTCTGGCATCTTCCAGCAGCTAATGTAACTAACGTAGTAAAAAAAGCCTAAAGCTGAAGTCACTTACCATGTGATTTATAAATCACTGTCTGAAGGAAATAAAGCAGGTAAAAAGGGAAAGAATCAGAAAAGAAATCATGATTGTACAATAGCCCAGTACTGTAAGTGGCAATATGCACATACAATACAAGTAGTCAAAAAATAAGAAGAGGAAGAATACAGCATGTCTGGAACCGGATGGCTCTAGTGTACTTGAATAAAGATGCTACGGTAACCTTCAATATATGTAAACCATTGGTTCTCAACCGGTGGGGCGCGAGTAGGCAGGATGGGAGGGAAAGAAACTGGGAAAAAAAAAAATAGCAAAACATTTTTATCACTAAACTACTGTCATAAAAAGTTATAGTTTTGTATATACATAACTCCTGAATAAAAATTAAAATGTGTTTGGACTGATTTAAAAAAAAAAGTTTTGAACAAATTTGATTGGTTTGTCGATAGTGAGCGCAAATGCAGGTGATAAGCGGTTTTATTAAGCGAGTCATTGAGTCGTTCATTCAAACGATTCGTTCAAACAGCCGATTCATCAAGAATGAGACAGATGTTTGTGAATGGGTCATTGAATCTTTGATTCAACCGATTCGTTCAAAACACTGAATCATTCAAAACACGATTGAGTGTTGCTGTGAGATGCGCTATGGCTGTGATCTTTGTTTGGATTCATCGGATTTATTTTCACTGCTAAAATAGACCAAAACAGTCATTATTTCGTCTAAAATGTAAGTGACTTAATATTATTAACTTGTTTGTTGAACTGTCATATGAAAACAGTGTCACATTTTCAATCGTGAGGAGATGGTAATTAAGTGATTAATTTACTACAGTGAACTGTAGTCAAATGTTATAAATATAAAAACAACACATTTTGAAATTTAACTGAAGTATGTCAATTTAGTTTATTTGTGTATGCTGCGCTCATAGACTTTAGAAAACGGCGCTCATTTGTTTGATTTCTCCTCGAGAAGCTGCGCAAGCCTCAAAAGTTTAAGGTCCTTGCACCCAGACTGAGTCCGAAACTGTCGTATTCGTTTTTTCATATTCGTCATTTGGTGGCTCTCAATTGTCAAAACCCCTCAAAATATTTGCTACGGATGCGAAAAATGCAGAGAATCGAACCATCCGAATTAATTTTTATGACGGACCGATGCGTTGGCCTATGCACGGATGGGGCGCAGGCAATGACGGGGCGTGAGCGTGGCTCCACTTGTGAAATGGACACATTGCATGGTCCATCGCGAAGCACTAGCTGCTAAAAAAATGCCGGTTCTCTTTGACTCCGTGCTGAACCAATCCGTGAAAATAATAAATCTCATCAAATCACGGCCGCTAAACTCTCGCTTGTTTGGGGTCCTCTGCCAGGAGATGGGGTCAGGGCACGAAAAGCTGCTTCTGCACACTGAAGTTCGCTGTGTTGTGGGATGTGTCTCCAATGTGTTCAGTTCAGGACAGCTCAGTGTGTGTGTGAATGAGAGTGAGGGCGTGCGCGCGTCCGAGGCGTGCCCCCCCCCCCCGCCCCTTCCTGTTGTTCCCCGCGAGACAGCGGACAAGAGTGTGTGAGAGTGATATGGTGATCGGTGCAGAACCAGATAGTTAGCTATGTGCAGTGTATTACAGTGCAATCAGTAAAATAAAGCACCTAAACTATTCGGCAAGACGGCCTCGTTGTTCTTTTATGTGCTACCATCACACCAAACAGCGTGAAGTTTAGGGAGTTAACCCCGGGAGGAGAACTACCGGCCCTGGAGAAAGTGAATCTCCTCTGTGCCTCCCAACCACGGTTAGGAGACAGAAGCAGGAAAGGTTAACACTGGCGACCACGAAGGGACATTCATGTTGTTAAAAGACTGGTGAGCATTGAAAATATAAGGACAAAAAAAAAAAAGCCGAGTGACTGTAATACAGCTGTAATAGCGGCGTGGCTAAGCTAACACAACATGGCGGCCGCTTGCTATCCCTCTGATGTTTAAGGACAAGAAACCAACTACTCAAACCCGTTCATGTCGTTGACGAATGTTGAGGACAACAATCAAGGTACTGTGAAAGCTTATGAACGCAAGGCTGAGAGAAAACGCTAACATTATAACCCATTCCTGTGTGATGAAAGTTGCACTAATGCACTTGTTAATGGAGAAGATCTGTTCGAAGATCTGTTGAATTCTTTTTGCAGAGGCAACAGTCAAAGCCACGGCTCAGTGGGAAGGCCGGACATTCACATTTTCACATATCCCGCTCCAGACATGCCATTTAAGGGACACTATGAAGCCACAAATTCCTTTGCCAGTGCTCACATGGGAAGTTTTGTACATAGCACACCGGCTATATCCAAACCTGAAGCCAGTACATTTCCCATGCCCTATTCTTCTATTAATCCAGACATGACTGTAAAACATGGACATTTTACATTGCGCCAGCCCGGGCCCTCATCTCCAACACGTAAGAGCCGCTCTGCGCCCCGTCAGCCTCCTCTGTCGGACAGTGATGAGGACTATAACCCCAAAGAGAGAGTCCCCACTCTACGTCCCGGCCAGTATGACGGCAGCACACCATGGAGGGAGTTTTTGCACAAGTTTGAGAGTTGCGCAGAGGCAAATCACTGGTCAGTCAAAACAATGGCCATTCAGCTGAAATTCTGCCTCACCGGAGCTGCAGGCGCCATTGTCCACAGGAACCCTCGCTCATCCAAATGGGACTACCGCCACCTGCTGGAGGAACTCGAAACTGCTTATAGCCCTTCTTCAGATCATGCAGCGGCTGTAGCAGTGGAGCTGAGGCAGAGAGTGTGTAAATCTGGTGAGGCACTTCATGTGTTTAGAGATGACATTTATGGAAAAGTAGCTATAGCTTATGGTGATTGGTCAGAGGCTGAGCAAGACGCTATAGCTGTTGAAGTTTTCACAAACGGCCTGGGTGATGCAGAGCTAGTTTAGAGACTGTTAGAAAAATGTCCAGCTACCCTAGCTAAAGCTTACGAGATAGCCCACTGTCATGACACTACCAAGAGAGCTGCTTCCTATGTCACCAGCATTATGCAGCCAGGGGCCCGCAACCTCACTGAACGCAGGCCCCGGGCCGCTGTTGTCAGAGAAAGAGACAAAAACGAGGCTGTGATTACCACTACCTCTGCAGTTAGCCCATCATCCAACCACTTTGTCCCACGCACATCTACAAAAACACTAAAGCCGCACAAGAACTTTAAAAGGGGTGACATTCGCTGCTATAACTGTAATGGTTGGGGTCACAAACAGAGCCAGTGCTCGTCCCCTCAAAGGAATACAGAGACTTTCCGTGCAAACGCCGCCAAAGAAAGGCCGCTGACCACTGTGTTCCACCTTAAAGGCCAGAATCGTGAAATGAACATTCACATGCGCATATCTGAGCTGGAGGTATGTGCAGTCCTGGACAGTGGAGCGCGGAGGAGCGTGCTGCCCCTTCACCAATACAATGCCATTCACCCAGACCTGAGACCACCGCTTCAGTCATCCATCGTAGAGACTTTGCTCGGGGTGGGACCAGGAGACGTGCCAGTGCTTGGTGAGGCCAAGGTACCGGTCAGTATCAACAACCGTCAAGTTGAAGTGGACTTCCTTTTAGCGGACATAGAGGGCAATGAGGTGCTGCTTGACCATCCTTTCCTCACCCAAGCTGAGGCCCGCCTTGATTTCAGTAAGCACCGCATAATTCTGTTTGGAGAGGAAGTGCCCTACTTTCACCCAGAGACTGTTCCAAAGTCACACGCTGTAAGAGTAGCCAGAACTGTTGTGGTTGAAGTGGGACAAGAGTACCTAGTCAAGGGCAACGTGCACTTTTGGAGAGAAGCTCAGGGAGACATGATGCTTAGCCCCACAAAAGGCTTTGTTGAAAAGCACAAAGTACTCATTGCCAGAGCCGTAGTCAATGCACAGCCCACTAACATCGTTCCATTACGCCTCTTTAACCCTGGCAACAAGGCTGTAACTATTAAAGAAGGTGCCATTGCAGGCCTCCTCCAGCCAGCTGAAGCTCTGTCCTCGTCCAGTGTCCCCACGGTGGCAGACTTTCCAGCCAGCCCCCCTGCAGTTCCAGAGCACCTCCAGGAGCTCTATGCCCAGAGTTCCACTGACTTTAATGACAATGAAAAACTTGAATTATCTAACCTGTTGTGTGCCTAAGAAAGTGTCTTTTCCAGGGGACCTGGTGATCTGGGCCGGACCAGTCTTGTGCAGCATGACATCATAACCCGGCCGGGACCTCCAGTGAAGCAACCTCCTCGTCGTATGGCTGGGGAAAAGCAGCAAAGCGCAGAACGGCAGGTCAGTGAGGGCCTCCAGAGCGGCATCGCCAGACGCAGCCACAGCAGTTGGGCCTCACCTATCGTTATGGTGCGTAAAAAGGATGGGACTTATCGCCTTTGTATAGATTACAGGGCACTCAACAACCACACCATCACTGATGCGTACCCGCTACCCCGCATCCAAGACACGCTGGACACTCTCGCCACCGCCAAATGGTTCAGCACTTTGGATCTGGCTGCAGGTTACTGGCAAGTTGAGCTAACACCAAGAGCGCGCCGCACAGCCGCCTTTTGCACTCGTAATGGACTATATGAATGGAACGTTATGCCGTTCGGGTTATGTAATGCGCCGGCGACGTTCCAACGCCTTATGGACCGCGTCCTTGCCGGCATGCAGTGGGAGACCTGCCTCGTCTACCTGGACGACATCATCGTGCTGGCCAAGGATGTGCCAGAGATGTTGCAACGACTGAGCCAAGTGTTCCAGAGACTTAAACAGGCAAATCTCAAACTGAAACCAGCCAAATGCTGCCTGTTTCGCCGCCAAGTTGCCTATCTAGGTCATATCGTGTCTGAGCACGGTGTGGCCACTGACCCCAATAAAGTCAGCAAAGTCCAAGCCTGGCCCACTCCCACATCAGTCCAAGATGTCAGACGCTTCATTGGCCTCGCCTCCTACTATCGCAGGTTTGTGAAAGACTTTGCCTCCATTGCGGAACCGTTACATAACCTGACTAAAAAGAATGTACACTTCCAGTGGCACGCCGAACACCAAGCTGCCTTCAACACTCTCAAGCGTAGCCTTACTACAGCCCCTGTCTTAGGCTATCGACTGGACCATGGTGGAATGATCCTGGACACCGATGCCAGCGACACCGGAATCGGCGCGGTCCTGTCACAAATGCAGGGTGGCACAGAATGTGTGTTGGCGTACGGTAGCCGTAAGCTAGCCAGAGCTGAACAGAACTATTGCACTACAAGACGGGAGTTACTAGCCATTGTCGATTTCACATCACATTTTCGGCAGTACCAACTTGGGAGGCCTTTTGAGGTACGAACCGACCACAGCAGCCTGTGCTGGCTCACGCGAATGAAAGAGCCAGAAGGTCAGCTAGCCCGGTGGCTTGAGAAGCTAGTGGAGTACGAGTTCAAAATCATCCATCGACCAGGTCGCTTACACACTAATGATGACAGTCTCTCCCGCAGGCCCTGCCGCCAGTCCTGTCCTTGTAATCTGCAGGAGCCTTCCTTGCAGCAGAGAACCATAAGTCACCAAGCAATCCAGTGTGATTTGGACTCTGACACCAGCTCCCTATTGCTGAGTCCGGTGGGGGTAAGCGCTGCCAGTGTTACCAACACAGACACTTTAAAACAAACAGAGATTATTTATGTGACAAACACAAACGAGACCAGACTGTTTCCTGGCTGGACTATGGAGGAGTTGCGTGAGGCTCAAGCGGCTGATACAGACATTGCACCAATCAGAGCTTGGTTAGAGGCCAGCAGTGAGCGCCCCCCGTAGGTCACAGTCTCCCCATGCAGCCCAGCTACCAAAACGTACTGGAGTCAATGGAGAAGACTGTACTTCAGGGATGGAGTACTGGTCCGCCGCTTTTACTGTTTAGACGATACACAATTCTATCCTCAAATTGTTCTCCCACGCACGATGCAACCCGATGTTATGCGCCAAATGCATGAAGGGCCAGTAGGCGGACATTTTGGTATTGAAAGGACTGTGGCCAGACTTCAAACCAGATACTACTGGTACCACATGAGAGAAGATGTGGCCCTCTGGTGCCGGACTTGTACAAACTGTGCATGCAGAGCCAGACCCCACAAGACTCCACAAGCGGCCATGGGAACTGACAGAGTTGGAGCTCCCATGGAGCGCATTGCACTGGACATTATGGGCCCACTCAATGAGACAGAACGTAAAAACAGTTATATACTCGTAATACAGGAGTATTTCACAAAATGGACTGAAGCATTCGCAATCCCTGACGAAAAAGCTGTGACAGTGGCAAACGTTGTTGCAACTGAATGGGTGTGTCGCTTTGGAATGCCTCACTCTCTGCACAGCGATCAAGAACGCAATTTTGAATCAGAGGTGTTCCAAGAAATGTGCCGTTTGTTTGGCATCGACAAAACCCACACTACACCATTCAGACCGCAGTCCGACGGCCAAGTTGAACGTTTCAACGCCACACTACAAAAGATCCTGGCCTCCACTGCAGAACACTGTCACTGGGATTGGGACCTGATGATCCCTTATGCAGTTATGGCCTACAGAGCGACCAAGCACAGCGCTACTGGTTTCACCCCCAACTTCATGATGTTTGGCCGTGAAATAAGTGAGCCAGTGGACCTTGTGGCTGGTTTGCCCCCGGACTCTGACCATGCAACTTCAGCCCCCGAGTATATGCAACAAATGCGTGAGCGGTTGGAACTGGCTCATAACATCACCCGGGAAGCTCTCGGTGAGTCAGTTACATGTGCAAAGAGACAATACGACAAAAACACTTGCCACACACAGTACAAAGTCGGCGATGCAGTGTGGTATCTTATTAAAGGGACACGTCATGTCAGAAATAAAGTCAAAAAGTTCCTCCCCTCCTACGAAGGACCTTACTTTGTTATGGGACATTTAGACGACCTAGTCTACCGGATCCAAAAGGGCCCCAGAGCTAAGGTCAAAGTCGTCCACCATGATCAACTCAAATGCTACCGCAGCCATGAGCCCCTGGATAATACCTGGGTCCTGGACCAATCCCAGAACTGGACACCTTCTGAGATCCTGCCACCAGCTGTGGACGGGCCCCCCTCAGACCGTGAGGATCTCGGCCTGCACAGTCTCTGCTCTGCTGCCTCGAGTGATGGCACCAGCGACCCCTGGCCGTCCACTCCGCCTGCTACTAATTCTCACAATGTCGGGTCTCTTCTATCCACTCCTTCCCATGTGATACTTGACCATGGTGGGGGTGTGGTAGGAGAGCCACACCACCAGTCTCCGTGCGAGCCTCGGCCCCAACGTCAGCGCCGAGGACCGGTCCGGTATGGGGACTGGGTCACTGAGTGAGTCACCTATGACAGTTCATATTTGCACTAGAGACTTTACAGTTTACGTTTCTGGGTTCTAGTCTAGTTTGTTCTATAAAACCAATTTTTCACGTTAAAAAAAAAACAACTGAAGTTGTTTTTTGAAAAAAAAACAACTTTTCAGTGCTTTTACATGCTTGCACTTTATTGCATCCAATGTATGTTTGATTATTACCTGATTAGTCAGACCTCTGGTCACCAAAGAACAGGATTTAAAAGGTGATGTACTGTTATGTTTTATTAGAGACTATTGCATTTCTGTTATTTCCTTACTCCTGTGTTCACTGTTGAATGAGCTTTAGAACTTTAGCACTGTTAGACACTTGTTAAATCAGAATAACCTACCTGTTTGGATTTACATACTATTTGGGACACAGCTATCTCTTCACATTTTAGGCCTACAGATATAGAGAGTGTGTGCTAAGTATATTTAGATGGAATGGAATTAGTGTTAATTGCCAGTCCATGGTGGGGTAGTGTTGTGGGAAGTGTTTCCAATGTGTTCAGTTCAGGACAGCTCAGTGTGTGTGTGAATGAGAGTGAGGGCGTGCGCGCGTCCGAGGCGCGCCCCCCCCCCCCCCCCCCGCCCCTTCCTGTTGTTCCCCGCGAGACAGCGGACAAGAGTGTGTGAGAGTGATATGGTGATCGGTGCAGAACCAGATAGTTAGCTATGTGCAGTGTATTACAGTGCAATCAGTAAAATAAAGCACCTAAACTATTCGGCAAGACGGCCTCGTTGTTCTTTTATGTGCTACCATCACACCAAACAGCGTGAAGTTTAGGGAGTTAACCCCGGGAGGAGAACTACCGGCCCTGGAGAAAGTGAATCTCCCCTGTGCCTCCCAACCACGGTTAGGAGACAGAAGCAGGAAAGGTTAACAGCTGGCTCTCCAGGGGGCGGGTGTTACAGCGGTTGTATGAGCTGCGAGAGGAGGTGAAGTGGTTTTTGACAGAAATCAGATCTGGCGAAGCATCTGGATAACACTATGTGGCTTGCATCTCTGTCCTATTTGGTCGATATATTTGACCGCTTGAATGGCCTCAACCTGTCTTTGCAAGGCCGCGAAACTCATATTTTGCTCCTTGCAGACAAAGTGCACGCCTTCACACAAAAACTAGACCTCTGGCATGGCCGCATCAGTCGAGGGAACTGTGACATGTTCCCCAGCCTTGCAGACTTTATCACTGATGCAGGCACGTCACACGATTTCTCCTCCCTATTTCAATCAGCGTCTGAGCACCTGTCAGCAATGAGAAAACAATTTGCGGCGTACTTTAAAGAGGATTATCGCTCTTTTGCGTGGGTTTGAGATCCGTTTGTGTGCACAGCAAACAAGCTATCAATTGATATGCAGGAACAGCTTATTGAGCTGAAGAGTGACAGTAGACTGAAGGAACTCTTTAGCTCCTGCCCTCTTTCGTCATTCTGGGCAGCATTGATGCAGGAATACCCTGAACTCTGTGACGTCGCCCGCCCCCCTCCACACTACAACAAGTTTTAGATATGGAGATTTGGTGCCATACACACATGTTGGCACTTTCTTGGGAGGCTGTTCAGTATTTGGCCTGATAATAATATCTGTCTATTTTTTATGTACTAGGCAGGACTATCGGGCAAAATGTTACATCAACGCTGTGGAGTGGGATGTGGTCATGTGTCACACCCTGAAACATGCTGAAAATCTGCTTCTATGAACTGTTTAATCTATGCTGCATATGCTTGTTTATGTGCCGTAAAGCCAATACCCTGTTTGTGAAGCTGAAAAGCAGACTTGCAGAAAGTTAGGTGAATAAAAATCTGACTTACTTGAAGTGCCACCCTGCTTCCTGCTTCCTGCTTCCATCCTATTGGAATCTTTTACAAACGCATTTGTGTTGATTGGTGAAATATGGCTGTCTTCATTACTTTACAGTACTTTAGTCTAATTGAAAAGGGGACACATCCAGCCTTATAATCAGTTTAATTTCCCATCAGTCACTGAACCAACACATAAGGTACACTGATTGTCCTGCAGTGAGATTGAATCAGCTTGTGTCGTCTGTTTGAGTGGAAGTGGATTTGACCGCTGTTTCATTAAGTCCCTCTAATCTCTTCACAAGTGGATCATTGATGTGAATTTAGAAAGCTTTCTGAGAAAAGAAAGAGAAGTAGCTCTGAGCCAGAGACATGAATGATTCCAGCGGATGAGTCAGATGTTTCAAGACTGTTTCCACTGCGCAGAACTGGCCTGATTTCAATCTCCAATCTAAACTGATGTTTGTCTCCCTAGTCAGTGAGCTCAAAAGCCATTCATCGATCAAAGAAGAGGTTACACAGAATTGTCAGAATTGTTTTCTTTGAATCCGCTGGTGAACAGCAGGTTGTTGAGCTCCACACATGCTTTCACACTTTAATGTATAATTTAATGTTAATGAACAGACATGATGCTACGTTTCTGTGCAATAATTCCATCTGACCTAAAGGAAAACAAGAGATGAAGATGTTTGGGTATCATTTTCAAATGAATGTTTCTTTTATTCATGAAATATTTGATTATGTGTCCAGTAGTGTTGATTATTCATGTTATTAAGATGTTATAGATATTACAGCTGATTTTCTATAAAGATGAATGAATAATTCTGATTAAAAGTAATGCATCATCCAATCACTGCCGACCATATTCAAATAAAATGATCCATTATAAATTGTGAATCTATGTACTGATTATTATTGTCTCATGTGTGTCAAACATGTTGAGTGATCCAAACATCATCTGCAGTCTGAAACTGAACTTTTCATCAGATTTTAGCAGTGAACGCACTTAACTGCATAGAGAGCTATAGGATGCTCCCTTGATCCCTATTTAGTGAATGACTTAACCTCCAGTGTGCTGTCTGTCTGCACTGATCTCAGAACAGTTAGAAATGCACCTTAACCTCATCCTAACTCCATATAAAGCCTCTGAAAGACACATTTTTCTTCTTTTGCATGAATACATTTATTGTCAATGTGAAAATGCACATGAAATATATAAGAATGCATTTATTAATGTTAATGAATAGAAGGGTATTGTACAGTGATAAAATATAACAACATTTATATTCAAATGAAGAGAAATTGTGTTAAAAATATTCATGTTTTTGAACTTTTGAGGGAATAATGTCTCATTCTCCACATATGTGGACTTCATGTTTATCAGCGCGCTGACGCGTGAAAAATGAACAGATTCATTAAAGCGACATATCAAACCAAACTAGAGACGTTACTCTTTACAAACAAACATGTTTCAATCAAAAAACTTAAAGAGGTTTCTTATCAGAGGCACTTTTGTTGGAGTGTTGTTGTGTCACGTGACTCATGCGGCAGAAGTTTAACTCTTAAATGACAGTGTAGAGTCTTGTGAACAGTATTCAGCTGGTTTTAATTTGAATGATGTGTTGCATACAGCAAAGCCAAAATACAACGTCCACTCATTCAATAACACTGGTTAGCATGGCTTTAAAAATTGATAATGCACGTATCATTCTCTCACAAACGTTTAGAGTTAAACACAGCAGAAAGAAAGAAAGAAAGCATCTCTATCTTGATAATGCTGATGGTCCAAAGTTAATTTGTAAACACATGTTGGATGAGGAGGTTCATCTGTCATTGCCAATTAACATTTCCCAAAACATAAGAACCAATTCTTAGTCAAAATATGTTCCTCATTAAAAAAGCAATGGACATGCAGTGGCCTCAAAAATTATTTGGACACTTTAAAACACTTTAGATTGAAGTGCATAATATTTCTCTGTTTACATAGTTTCTCTAATTCCAGTTTAATATGCAAAGATAACCTCAAGTAAACCATTCATTAGCTAATTCCCCCAAAAAGTGTAAACGCTCTGTCTCTGTGGCACTATACAACACACTCTTTTGAGCGACCTATCTAGCCAGACACAACAACACTAGTTTGACCCAATTTTGATGCATCATGGAAGAAGAGCGTAATGCTGCTGTCTTGGAAGACAGACCAAACCCTTTCAAATATGTATTGAATGACGACTGATGCCCGCCAGACGCTCTTCTCCTAAACACACTGAAGCTCGCCAAGACTCCTTGTATCTCATTTCATTGTCATCATCCTCGAGTGCAAAACTGACAATATGAATGCTCGAGGACTTGCTTTGTGGTAGACCGTAACCACTGGAAAAGTATATATAAAGCATCCAAAGGAGAAATAAAACTAGATCAAGACTCCTAGTACAGCTGCTGTTTACCCAAGAAATATTTACCCTAATTTTTATGAGCAATTGGGAGTCAAGCAAGACGTTGAAGAGCTCTCTTTCTTTGCTCTGTTTGGAGAAGAGTCAAGAAGATGTGTCCAAGCCCTGAACAAGACTTAAACCAACACCACCCTTTAACAAAATTGACCCAGATAAAGTCATTTTTCCACTAAAGGTCCCTGTGTAGAGCACACTGAATGGAAAGTTCCCTCAAAAATGACTATTCTGTCATCGTTTACTTTCAGAGTGAGTCAATTTGGAGTGACAGCTTCAGTCAATGTTCATTTTCATTGGATGAAAAAAATATGCCATGAAAGTGAATGGTGTCAGAGACTAACATACTGGAAGAAAGTCATGCGGGTTTGTAACAACATGAAGGTGTGGAAACAATGGAAGAACTACTCCTTTAAGTCAAGTTATGACAGTGTCAGCATAGTCTCTGGAACATGTTGGGGTTGCACTTGAGCAAATTATCCTTTTAATGTATTGACATGAATGAAGGTTTATTGAGGCAGGAAATGCTGCCAGCAGTGCTTCCCAAATTACCTTTAAGGGGAATTCCAGACAAAATCATTAGTCTCGAGTTGAATTCTGGCATGGAACCAGTCAATACGTTTCAGACATGAGAAAGTACAGTGATCCTTAAATGTATCTGGATACTTAAAGGATGTTTCAAATGTCTCGATTCATAGATCACGTGTCCCAGAACTAACTTCACCTGTCAGAGTCATTTTTCCTCTGTGATTTGAATCAAATAATGTCATGGTGGTTTCTCAGTTCCCCTCATGTTCACACAGGTGTCCAAGCAGAAGAACCACAGGTGGAGTTCAGCACAACATCTGCCCAAATATTGTATTATATTGTCATTTTGACCAGGATATGTGCCGCTTTATCATTTAAAACCTGACAAACTTTTTTGTGCATGCTAGTGATGCTTTGTTTATGAAATTTATTCTGACATTCTTAGCAACACTGACATAATGCTGATTTCAATTCTTGTAATGCCATCCAGATCTCATGAAAATTATGACTGTGGCAAAAACACATAAAGTGGTTCGTCACACATATTGCAGGAGCTCTGAGGTGAAATGTCCACTGTGTGGCGCTAAAAGCGAGTTGCACGTTCTCCCAAAAAGATGAGGTTTTAAAAGGCCAACTTATACTTACTGGGCAAACAGGCTTTGTTTATTTTTCCTACAAATGATGATGAAATGCAGTGTCATTTTTGTTATGCCAATGTGTTTGTTTGGTGATATTTCTCCTGTTTGCGTACATCTCTGAAATTCTTGATCCAGGAGAACTCTGCTGGTCGAAGAGCGCTTACGATTGATTCAAACTAATCGTGGGTGTGGTTTGGACGAGGTTACTGTCATTAAAACAGACCATTTGGAAGCCATGACAAATGAGTAGAGAAAGATTGGAGTTTTTAAAAGTGGAAGAGGCTCCGTGACAAGTTTAATAAATCAAAGAAGCGATACAGCAATAAAAGCAGCGATCCAAGGAGAGAAAACCTGCATTACTGGCTTTACTTCTATGGCTGAAACAAAATGTTTAACACATGACATCACCCTAAAGAAACTCATTTTAAAACAATGTTACGTGTAGTATAAACGCTGGTTTCGTTTGCTTAGGATGCTTTAGTTCATCCAGGAGAGAAAAGTTTGACTTCTTCCATAGTATAAATCAGGCTTCAAGGTTAATGCTCTATCTACCCTAAACCTAAACCTTACTGATAGTGTCAGAAAAAGCAAATGTGAGAAGAAAAACACAAGCACATCATTTGTGGTTCTTCTATGACACTTTGGGTTCACGTGTGGACTGGCGTGTTCTTCAGGACTTGTACCCCGCTCCTTTACATCACAAGTGCAACACTCTATCAGTCGAGCTACCCCACAATCTGATCACACTCCAACAAGCTTGTAAATGTAGTTGATTATATAATGAAATGATAAAATGAGTCATGAAATATAGTAAAAGTGTTTAGATGTCATGAGATAACATTGTGTGAGAAACTGATAATCTGTGGTTTTACTTGTGATTTGTGTTAAAGTGAATAACAGTAATTGTTGTTGTTGCGCCTCTAGTGTTCATTTCTCCAGGAAACTGACGAGATGCGTACAATGAGACGTAAAAATAATTGTGAAAAAATTGCAAAAAATAATAACGTGATTGTATGAGGCCAGGTTGTGTAAATACTTCTGCAGAATTGCATTCCATACAGATGTTGCAGATATAAAAGTGTGCGCTGAGACACTTCTATCAAGCATTCCATCAGTGTTACACAACTATAGACAGCTGTTTTGAGACAACATGTTAATGACAGGGGCTTTCCTCAGACTGCAGTCCACTATGAAGTACACAGCATCATCATCAGGGCATTTCTTTAGTTTTCATACTCTTTTAATAACAGCTAACAAGACACATCAGTTAAAGTAACCTTAAAACTCAGGGCTGAGATTAAAGAGATTAAACATGGCTGATTCCTGTGGTCGCCCAAACACAGCGTGAGCAAGAAATGACTGATGAACTATAGCTCAGAGTCTCTATTCACTTTACTTTCTTTCTGGAATTTAAACCAGTGAACCTCTTTTTAAATCACTTCATGGAAAAGTAATCACATAACAAATGATTTCGAGTTACTTTCTGAAACACTTTTCACAAAAGTTGGTTTTATTTTACTGCACAACAAATTCAAAATAATGTCTCCTTGTTCAACAGTCAAACATAAAAACTGTCATAAATATGAAAATAATTCATGTTTTAAATGTTTTCTACATATATATTACTTAGATAATGTGTAACCATAGTAAAGTACTTCAAAGTAATGAACTAAAATAAAGAACTTCAGTTCTCAAAAACGCACGTCTAGACTCCTGCGTTCTGTTTCAATCGTTGCGCTGTCTAGACTGTAAACCTTTTGAACAAGTTTAGGATACAATGTTTAAAGTTATTCCAAGCAAAATGCTTGATAAACGTCAGTGTTTTTTCTTTCTGCTCTAGTGTGCATTGTGTGTTTACTGTTACAGTTATGAATGTTGCCTACAATGCTCACATCAAATACAGCCATCTGCAACATGATGAACAATACACTGCAGGGTCAGAATATAAGCTGCAGGTGAAAGTAATGTAAATAAGACAGAAATATATTACTATTGTTTACAAAAAAATCATCAAAATAATAGTAATAATACTATATCATATTATAATGACAATCTGGTCATTAATTAATAATTGATGGGTAATAATAATAATAAATAACAACTGAATTCTGAAATGTTATTGTGTGAAGCAGTACGTTTTGCACACCCTGTTAATTAAAAATAAAGAAAAAAGGTTTTGTAAAATAAATGTAGGTAAATATTGTTTTTTTATCACTGTATTGTGGAAAAACTGGAAAACGTGCATTAATTATCTTGAGCTAGATTTCTATTTCATTAAACATTTTGAATGTACTTGGCAAGGATGGCTGATAGGACGAATTTAAAATAAATACATAAAAAAATACAAATCTATTTTATGCAATTGTTTAAGTCAAAATGTTTTAAATGGGGCCACGGGTTGGAAATCATAAACCCGCCCCTGCACGCAGACATGCACAGACTCCAGCCAAGATGTGCATTATGACCCAGATCTCTGAGACGGCAGACATGCACATGTCAAACAATCACTGATCTTTTGGATGTATCGTGACCCACATCTGACTGTAGGAGATCCAGTCCTGACCAGTTCTCCTCAGACTGATCTGGCCTGTCGAGACCCGTCTTTAACATTTACCTGATACAAACAGATGCTCAAAGAGAAACATGCTTTAACATGCTCCACTGGCATCTGGCTTCCTTTGCATCTTCCCTTCTGCAGCATGTTAAACCATGTCCGAACCAAACGTGCCGTGATGCCACAACACGTGATAAAAGGCATCTTTTCCATGTTAATCAGAGTCGTTGCCCTAACAAGCTGTGACACGCAAAGAGCGACAGCGGCTTCTGCATTTGACTTGGTTTCTATTTCTCCACCGGGAAGAATTGTCCACAAATGAATGTTCATGGGTCTAAAATCCTTCTCATAACAGCACATTAAAGCCGGTGTCTCACTAGACTCTTCTGTATTATTTTGGTGTATATGTATCGTAGTGCCGTGTCCCGTCCACAAATGACTTGTTGCTGTAGGTGACACATACTGATGACGACTGATGAACAGTATTGGATAAGTTACTTAAAAAAGTCATTCACAATTATTTCCCTAAATTTCTCATCAGATTACTGATTATTTAACTGTCACACAACCTTCGCTGTCACAGATACTCAATCATTTGTACAAATGAACATTCATTCATAATTTAAATGAAAATATGTGAAACTCAAGTAATGTTAAGTACTTAAAAGTACATTCCATAACTGAAAGTCAGTAACCTGATTACAAGGATTTCAAAAGTAATGCATTACTCTACTTTTTGACTTTTTGAAATGTAATAGATTACTGTGAGTAATTGCTTTGTAATCAGATTACACCCAACATCATATCATGGCAGATAACCAATATGTTGGCAAATATTAGAAATATACATTGTTGTGCTTGTTTTTAACATGACATGTCCAACCATTCAAACAAGCTACAGAAAAAAAGTCACATGATGCATCAAAACATGTTAATGTACTGTACACATTTCAAACTGCTTAGTTATTTGAAACCTAGTATAGATAAACAGCATACTGTTAAAGAAAAAACAATATAAAATAAAAACATTTAAGATAACTTAAAACAGGAAATGTGTGTGTGGGGGGGGGGGGGGGCATTTTCAAAATAATAGTTTATTTTGTCAACATTTAGAGCAACATTAGCATTTAGATGACCTCAAAGCTAAGAGACATGCACGAACATCCACAAGCAAACATTTTATTTCAAGGGGTCCTTCATATGTGAAACTGGCCAAAGAGTTCAGTCAGGCCGCTTTTGTAAGTTAAATGATGTTCCCTCTGTTTTAGGGAGGACCTGGCTAATTTGGTGGGGCTAAAAACAAAGGTCAGATTAGATCAAGAAACCCTGAGAATGAACAGGTGCAAGTGCAGAAATGATGTCAGAATTGGTTTTGAAGACAGAGGATCCATTGGCAGACACTTTGACATCGCAAATGACCTTTTAAGGAGTTTAAAAACTAAACATACAAAAATGGTGGGAGCTGTACGAACCCTCAACCCCAAGTTAAACAACCGCTCGAGTGTTCGCCACATCTGTTCCATCCAATTATTTAAAAAAACATTAAGCATTTTTCTCTACCTATAAAGACATCAACAACTCAAACAAAGTCTGCAGCTCATCTAAGCAGAATAAGAGAGAGTTACACAATCTCAATGATTCACATTGAGGCAGTGACTCAGCAGAAGCTCAGCCAGAGAGGAAGGGGGAGAATTACAGCAACGTGGCACTGCTGTCTGCCAGCACAAGAGCCTGTTACCCTCACCAGGAGGCAATGATTTAAATTTGTATTGAAAGATCAAACCAATAAAAGATTGCAGCGGGTTTAGCATGTTTTATGGGGTGTTTTTTGCTGTAATTATGCTCCCGTACACAGATGATATCTTAAAATAGTCTTGATAACTTCTGTTGTAATCTTTCTGATCATCAACAATACAACAAACGAACTGTCCGGATCCTGTCATTTTGACAGTCTGGGTTTTGTTTCTGTGTCTGTGTTGTGTTTTTGTGTCGGTGTGAGCACAGCTGTCTGGTTTAGTTTCGGTTCTGGTGTTGGGATCCGGACACTCATGCTCCATGTCTTGTGTTTTATTGCTGCAATGTAAAAATCTTTCTATTGTTTGTGTCCGTCTCACATGGACGCGCTTCGTGTTGTACTTGCTTAGCTCTGCATGTCCTGGTCATGAGCCATCTTCACGTTGCGCTGGGGTTCAGTCACTTCTGTCGTAGATGTCGGATGTGTTGTTTGTCTCTGTTCTCTCAGGCTTTGTCTAGTGTGAGAGTGCATGTCATTGCTTTGTTGGCATGCCATGCATTCTCTCGTCCTGTCTGTCGGTTGGCATGAGTGCATGTTACCTTATTGTCTTGGTGAAATGCGCTCGTGCCATTTGGGTGTTTTGTGAGAGCACGTGGCAAAGACGTTATCTTAGAACACCTGTGATTGCAGAATTTATTGCTGCCTAACTCTTGGAACTTTTTAATGTGCCTTAAAAATACTGCCTATGTATGCATCAGATACTAGAGCTGGGTAATGACACAGATTCACAAGCTCTTGATTCAATTTGATTCTGATTCGATTAGATTCATATGGGTTTATTTCAGTTATAATGTCCGTTTTGCTGACATATAAAATCAATTCTCTGCCAGCTAATGCTGATAATTATACAGGGGACCTTTTAACTAGGTACATAAGGACATTTTAAATTTGACTAATTCATTTTATTACATTTTCATCATTTTGGTCACATTTTGGCTTTTTAAAAATCAATAAGTAAGATTAAATATTTATTGTATTTACACTGATTTAAAACCGGTACATTTCTGTAAATGCATTTTAACTAGAGAGGACTCTAAAAATGGGTTTACCTCATCTGTTAGATGCAGGATTAGAAATAAATATTGTTTTGTAGTTGTTTTTGATCAACAACTGACTGAAGAGAACAGAAAGGCTATAAAAAAATCGATATCAAGATGAAGATTGCAATTAATTGGGAAAACAATATTTTTACATACTCTGATATTTGAGTGTGAATCAGCTGTTACTCACTGGAGCGTCTATCTTGATGAGGGCAATATCGGCTTTCTCATCCACGTCTTTGATCTTGGCATCATAAGTGGCGCCAGTCTTCAGCTCGACCTTCACCCGGTGTTTGTTGGCCACCACATGGGCATTGGTCACAATCAGACCATCTTCAGACACCACAAAACCAGAGCCGCTGGCCACTGCCACCTCACGCTTAGAGAAGACCATCCTGACAAAAGAAAGAAGATGTTTTTGAAGACGCCAAGGAATCAGTATGGTAGTTTTGTGACTTTTAGACTATGTTTGTAAGCTTTGAGGTCATATATATGTTAATGGCAGTGTTTGACCATAAAGATTATTTGAAAACGCCCTTAGATATGTCCTTCCCCAACTCCCTGTTTCAACAGAAAATACAATACATCTCCTCCCCAATATGTCAACATTCCACAGAGGAACAGCAAAGGATGATTGAATGTTTCCCAGTTAGACCTGAAAGTAAGGAAAATGATTTGCAGAAAGCAGGATTGTGGTCATGCAGATTTTTTAACACAGTGCACAATTTTAGCAGCCTCAAAAAAGAGGTTGGAAAAACTCGACTCCTCTCCAAAAAATGCCTTATGCAACAAGAAACAACTTGATCCAGACATTGTGATATTGCTGAGATCTGTTTGTTCTGTCAGATTCTGAATAAAAACCATTTGTCTTAGAATGCTGCTGCCATATTTTGTCCAAAATTAAGACATACTTCCATACTTTTGTGGTGAGACGCTCGAGGGCCAGTGTAGCACCACCCAGTCGGATGGCTAAATGCTTGAGGCTGACCCCTGTCCCATATTGAAATGTTAAAAATGCATGCTGTATTCACATGGAGAAAAATTGGTAACCCCATTCAGAATACAGAGGTAACTTACACACTCCTGCACAGTAGTGTATACACTGTTTACTAGAGATGGACATTTTAGTCAATATGTCTCGTGGTTTGTTCTTGTGGTTAGGTCTGTACATGTCAGACAGATGTCTTTGACCATTGCATTGCATCTTGCTGTTGCTGCTGTTGGCTTGACCAGACACACCATAACCATTGTAGAAATAAAAATAGCAAAAATTCTGCATATTTTATTACATTTATGTAAAAATGTCTTTAATTGTGACTGATCAAATGAGACAAAAAGAGACAAAAAGCGGCTGTGATTACTCACAGCTCTGTTGTACACTAGTCGTTTTGGCAAATATACTGCAGTAAGTCATCCAGGTATCCCATTCATACAGAAAATTCTGTAGAATGGCAGTATATTATTCCTAACTTAGCCTCTGTTAAAATCTGACTGGTTGATAGGAATTTTGTTGCAGATCACACTTGCATGCCACAGAAGTCATCTGATATTGATCATAGAGCTTATCAAAAGATGAAAATACAGAGGGAGTATCTATTTTTGTCCAGCGTTGCCTCAAAGATGTCAGATAAAAGGGTGATGTTGTGTTGAAGGTGGCGTGAGTCAGTGAGTGATGGAGTGTGTGATTCAGTAGAATGGAAGTCATACTTGCGGAACAGCTCGATGTGAACCACAGCTGGAGCAATCTTCTCCACAACATCAGCAATGAAGTTATATCTGTGACGAAGACTGTCGGGATTCTCTTCATGACCTGGACAACATGTCAATCAAAAACAGTCACATAAAAGATATAAGGTATTGATTGACAAAGAAAACTTCTTATCTTTTAATCTTGTGCGACCCGCGTCCACATGTGTGGTCATTGTATTTTAGCTTTGTTATACACAACACATAATTTAAATGAGTTAAAACCAGCTGAATACTGTTCACAAGACTCTACACTGTCATTTAAGAGTTAAACTTCTGCCGCATGAGTCACGTGACACAACAACACTCCAACAAAAGTGCCTCTGATAAGAAACCTCTTTAAGTTTTTTGATTGAAACATGTTTGTTTGTAAAGAGTAATGTCTCTAGTTTGGTTTGATATGTCGCTTTAATGAATCTGTTCATTTTTCACGTGTCAGCGCGCTGATAAACATGAAGTCCACATATGTGGAGAATGAGACATTATTCCCTCAAAAGTTCAAAAACATGAATATTTTTAACACAATTTCACTTCATTTGAATATTAATGTTGTTATATTTGATCACTGTACAATACCCTTCTATTCATTAACATTCATAAATGCATTCTTATATATTTCATGTGCAATTTCACATTGACAATAAATGTATTCATGCAAAAGATGAAAAATGTGTCTTTCAGAGGCTTTATATGGAGTTAGGATGAGGTTAAGGTGCATTTCAAACTGTTCTGAGATCAGTGCAGACAGACAGCACACTGGAGGTTAAGTCATTCACTAAATAGGGATCAAGGGAGCATCCTATAGCTCTCTATGCAGTTAAGTGCGTTCACTCCTAAAATCTGATGAAAAGTTCACGTGTGGACGTTGTATTTTGGAATCTATTCACTGTAGAATTGTATTTCTATATTTATTTTTGTTTGTTTATTTGGTGCTACAAGTTAAAAATCAAAAAGTGAAATGGAAAAATGCTCACAGCAGTCACACTCAGCTCTCAGGAGGTTAAAGTGTTTTTAGGAAGCCGCTGGTTATAAAAATATTGATTTTTATGCGCATTTTGTTTTCGGGTGAATTTTGGGAAAACGTTGCAAAATTGCAAGGCTGTGCATTTAGGGCTACAAAATTTTACAACAATTTTTTAGACAGTAAGTGAAAGTTCTCAATTCACACAATTCAACATTTAAACATTTGACTATTTAAAACTAATAAGGATATATTTTCTGTTATAATCAAAATAATAATAAAAAAATCCTTCTCAATTTAATGTAGTCAAATTTATATCTCATAAATACCATAAAACAACTATTTTATTTTAGAAATATTTATAATAGTTAATGTATGTTTTACTGAAAAGGTTCTGTTGTGTGACCGCTGATACCCAGAGTTGAATCTTAACATCGCTCTGAAAAATGCATAACATTTCTGAAAGTTATTTTCAGGTATTGTAAACATCAGTACATAATTAAACATGTTGTGAATTACTGCTTTTGTCCCTCTAGCGGTTAAAAATAAAACCGCATGTGTCTTGCAGAAGAACATTGTTTTGGTAATGACATAAGTCGTGCTTCGGCTCTGAATGTGGTTTGAGGCATCGGTGTACACATGAATACAGGACATCTTATCAGAGCAGATGCACAAATAAATAACGAAAGAAAGAAAAAGACAGATATACGAAAACATGTCATCTGAGCAGTAAAGTGCCAAATCTTATGCTGTTGTTTTGACTTATTGGAAACATTGATGTTTTGAAATAAATTCTGTTACTAAAGTTAACGTCTCGGTTACTGTTGTAACCTCCGTTCCCCCGAGGGAGGGAACGAGACGCAGTGTCGAAGGAAGTGACACAAGGGGTCTACTCGGATGACGAATAGTACCTCTGAACCTGAGAAAAGGCCAATGTCAAGTTGGCAGACAGAATTTGCATGCCCCGCCCCGGATATACGGGTATAAGGGGAAGCGGGGGAGCGAATGCCAGTCAGGATTTTGCACTGAGGAGCCGAAGGATGAAGCACGGCCTAGGTCTAGTGCCGTGGCAGGAGGGACACTACGTCTCGTTCCCTCCCTCGGGGAACGGAGGTTACAACAGTAACCGAGACATTCCCCTTCTGTCACTCTCTCGACGTAGTGTCGAAGGAAGTGACACAAGGGGTCCATATAAAAACGCCACGCACTGACCGTGATGTGACTGTCGGAGCAGGGGCAAAGCAGGCTATTGCGTGTTAGAAGCACCTGAAACGAATGCACGTCGCCCTCCCCAACGCCCCGTCAAAGAGTTTTAGCATATCCACCTTAGATTTTCCCGCACCCCTGGGGAAAAAGTTATTACATGCTAGCATGGGAGCAAGCCCAACAGCCGCGGCCTTCTCTCTCACTATGTCTCTCACATAGAATGTAGAGCGGCTGAGGCCCAACCTATGTCGGGGAAGGCGGTCATTCCCCGGGGGGGAGCAGGAGAGCCTGGGCGGTGCTCGAAGCATTAACCCTGCTCCACGCACCTGGCAGGGGGCGGCTTAGAGACTGAGGAAGAGGCCTAAGGAGGCGTCTTCAGAACTCGTCTGTACCGGCGTGCCGGGCGCTGAGGCAGGACCGGAGGCAAGGTAGCTGTCCGGCCTGCAGATTTCCTATTCTTTCAGGAGGGGAAGACCCTGCAGAGGCCATACCCTGCCCAGTCCAGGGGGAGGTAATGTATGGCAAATACACCACGAGGGTTGTGAAGCCGGGCGTGGGAAACGGCGCGGTGGTAGGTCCAGCCTAATGAAGGGGGGACTCTACAGACATGGGGCCGAGGCAACGGGGCTGCCTGAGGGAAACACGGGTCCGCCGAGAGGGGGACCGAATCGTGGAGAATACATCACGGGGAGTTAGCCTGAAGAGGGAAATATGCCCGTGGAGCCCGACCCCAGTACAGAGCCCTAAGACTCGTACTGGGTCTAGCCGCAAGTTGCTCTGCTGAACTCGCGGGCCAGAAGGCTAGGGAGGAAAAAAGCATCCAGGCAGCGACACACAGTGGCTGACCTGGGACAGAAGGTGCACTGGATCACATTGGTGAAGGGCGCAAGATGCAAGCGGAACACCCGGTCGGTTGTGCCACGTTACCAAGTTCTACCGCCTCGGACATGACAAAACACGGGACAAGACCGACTCAACCCTTAGATTGTAAAATCTGGTAAAGGTATTGGGTGTTGCCCAGCCCGCTGCTCTGCAGATGTCTGCTAGGGAGGTGCCGTGGCTCAGTGCCCACAAGGATGCCACAATTCTAGTGGAGTGTGCTCGGACCTGCAGGGGGGCAGGCTAAGGCAATAGCATCAACGACCCAGTGGGCTAGCCTCTGTTTGGAGACAGAGTTTCCTTTCCGCCGACCGCCAAAGCAGACAAAGAGCTGCTCAGAGCATCTAAAGCTCTGCGTTTGGTCCACATAGGTACGCAAAGCATGCACCGGACACAGCAACGAAAGGGCTGGGTCTGCCTCCTCCCGAGGCAGTGCTTGCAGGTACACGACCTGGTCCCTGAAAGGGGTTGTGGGAACCTTAGGCACGTAGCCCGGTCGGGGTCTCAGGATAACGTCAGAAAGTGCCGGACCGAACTCCAGGCAAGAGTCGGTGACAGAGAACTCTTGCAGGTCTCCTACCCTCTTGATTGAGGCTAACGTGATCAGGAGGGCCTTTTTCAGGGAGAGGGCCTTGAGCTCGACTGAATAAAGCGGCGCAAATGGGGTCTCTAAAGGCCCGAGAGGACCACTGAGAGATCCCAAGAGAGAAACAGGTTAGGCCGGGGAGGATGTAGTCACCGGGCGCCTTTCAGGAACCTGATAATCAAGTTGTGCTTACCAAGGGACTTGCCATCAACTGCGTCATGGTGGGCTGCGATAGCAGCTACATACACCTTCAAGGTGGAGGGGAACAGCCTCCCCTCCAGTCTCTCCTGCAGGAATAGAAGTGACCAAACTGCGCATCTCTGTGGGTCTTCGGCCCGGGAAGAACACCAATTCACGAACAAAAGGCACTTTAGTGCGTAGAGTTGCCTGGTTGAGGGAGCTCTGGCTTGATTGATCGTATCTACGACAGCAGGTGGTAGATTTACTAGATCTTCCGCATCCCGTCCAGGGGCCAGACGTGGAGATTCCAGAGGTCTGGGTGCGGATGCCAGAGTGTGCCCCATCCCTGAGAAAGAAGCTCCTTCCTCAGGGGGATTTTCCAGGGAGGGGCTGTCACGAGGAGCGTATTCCAAGTATTCCAAAAACCAGGTGCGGGTGGGCCAGTAAAGGGCCACCAAGGCGACCTGTTCCTCATCCTCCCTGATCTTGCACAGCACCGATGCAAGAAGGCTCACTGGGGGAATGCGTACTTGCGCAGCCCCCGGGGCCAGCTGTGTGCCAGCGTGTCTGTCCCGAGGGGAGCGTCCGTCAGGGAATTCCAGAGTTGGCAATGGGAGTTGTCCTGGGAGGCAAAGAGGTCTACCTGTGCCTTGCCGAATCGGTCCCACATGAGCTGGACCACCTAGGGGTGGAGCCTCCACTCTCTGCTGGGCGAAACCTGTCGCGACAGCGCTTCCGCCGTCGTGTTGCGGTTGCCAGGGATGTGAGTGGCGAGCAGCGGCCTGAGTCACGGCTGACTCCAGAGGAGGAGATGGCGGGCGAGTTGTGACATATGACGAGAGCGCAGGCCGCCCTGGCGATTTATGTACGCTACCATCGTGGTGCTGTCCTAGCGAATCAGAATGTGCTTGCCTCGGATTAGTGGAATAAACCTCCGTAGAGCAAGAATAACAGCCATCAACTCTAGGCAATTGATGTGCCAACGCTGCCGGGGACCTTTCCAGGTGCCAGCGGCAGCGTGCCAATTGCACACGGCGGCCCAACCCAGTCGAGAGGTGTCTGTGGTTACCATGACACGTCTGGACACCTGCTGCAAGGGAATGCCAGCCCGCAGGAAGCAGAGGTCTGTCCATGGGTTGAAAGTCTGACAGCAGGCAAGGGTGATTGCCACACGATGCGTGCTGTGGCGCATGCTCATCTCGGGACTCGAGTCTGTAGCCAGTACTGTAGCGGTCTCATATGCATCAAACCGAGCGGCACGACCGCGGCTGAGGATGCCATATGCCCCAGGAGCCTCTGGAATTGTTTTAGAGGAACCGCTGTTCCAGGCTTGAAGCGAGCGAGGCACCTGAGCACTGACTGGGCGTGCTCGTTGGTGAGACGCGCTGTCATTGAGACCGAGTCTAACTCCATACCGAGAAAAGAGATGCTCTGAACCGGGGTGAGCTGAAGCGCTAGACGGCTGAGGTGCCTGAGCACCTGGTCCCTGTGAGCGCATAGTAACTCTCGAGAGTGGGCCAGGATGAGCCAGTCATCGAGGTGGTTGAGTATGCGGATGCCCACTTCCCTTAGGGGGGCAAGAGCGGCCTCTGCGACCTTGGTGAAGACGCGAGGGGACAGGGACAGGCCGAAGGGGAGGACCTTGTACTGATATGCCTGGCCGTCAAACGCGAACTGTAAGAAGGGTCGGTGTCGTGGCAAAATAGAGACGTGGAAGTACGTGTCCTTCAGGTCTACCTCCGCAAACCAATCTAGCTGTCGAACGCAGGTAAGAATCTGCTTCTGCGTGAGCATTTTGAACGGGAGTCTGAGCAGGGCCCGGTTGAGAACTCGCAAGTCCAAGATTGGTCGCAATCCGCCGCTTTTTTGGGGTACGCCGCCTGCGAGGTGCTCGACGCTGGGGCTGAGAGCTGGGCCCGGATTGCAGAGCTGGCTGTTGTTGTTTGGTCGCAGGGGGACGCCCTCGGTGAGCAGACAGGGCGCGGGGCGCTCTGGATGGGGGGCGCCGTGGCATGATGTGAGAAATAGCCTCCGTCTGCTTCTTCACCACCGAAAACTGCTGGGCAAAGTCGTCGACGGTGTCGCCGAAGAGGCCAAGCTGGGAGACGGGGGCGTTGAAAAACCTGGCCTTGTCAACGTCGCGCATCTCAACCATGTTCAGCCAGAGATGGCGTTCCTGGACCACAAGGGTGGACATCGCTCGCCCGAGTGCCTGCGCCGTGACCTTTGTAGCCCTGAGAGCGAGGTCGGTAGCAGAGCGCAGTTCCTGCAGTACATTGGGATCGGGACTTCCCAGGTGCAGATCTTTAAGTGCCTTGGCTTGATGGACCTGCAGGAGAGCCATGGCATGCAAGGCGGAGGCGGCCTGTCCGGCAGCGCAGTAGGCTTTGGAGGTCAGAGATGACGTCATCCTACAGGCTTTGGAGGGGAGTACCCGTGGGCCGCCCCACCGTCCAGGGTAGTGAGAACCGACGAGCGAGCGGGTTGAGTACAGGCAGTAAAAGGTGCCCTCCATGACCACGTCAGCTCATCATAGGGGGGGGGCGCCAGGCACCAAGGTACCAATCATCGAGCTGCTAAGGCTGTGGGGAGGAGGGAGGGTTCCAGTCCAAACCCACGCTTGCGGCCGCCCGGGAAAGCATATCAGTCATCTGCGTGTCCGCCTCAGACAGAGTGTCACCTATTGTTATGTGCAGTTTTCACCCATATTTAATGAATATTACATATTATTCAATGGTTTTAAGCTGGGTATCTAAGGATTAAATCACATTTTGCTAGTTTATTTATAATATTAGCATGCAGATTTTATGACTTCATATTAAGAGAGACAACATGAAATATTTGTACTATTAAAATTCCATCATGTTCATATGAGCTGCTGAGGGCAAAAAGTTAAATAAAAATTGAGAAAACTTTGCTTATTAAACCCAATAAGTCAAAAATGGACATGAAATATGGATTTGAGTATTCATTATTTTTATAAGAAGAGGAATGAGAGTGTGGAGTGAAATACGATTAGCCCAACTGAGTAGAAAATCCATTATACACTACAGTTTGGTGCATTTGACAGCAGAGTGCAGTCGACCAATCGTTATCAAGTATTCTAGAAAGCTTGTAATAATGAGGATTATTAAATGAAACACTTATGCTTATAAGAAAACCAAAGTGAAAAAGATACATTCTGGGAAAGTTAGACTTGTTTAGATAAAGTTCAGAGGAAGTTACAATGTGCTTATAAAACTTGGATCGGAGACACTTTCTTTTACCTTGTATAACCCTCCTTTCAAAACATGCACCATTTGAGATCAACAGCAGCTCCACCACAAAACACCAACACTTTTATGACCTTCCCTTCATTTCTGCAAGGTTTGCTGTAATGCATCAGAGAATACTTCTGACTATTTAGATTTTAAAAGGCAGGAATTACTGTAATGTTTGACAGATGGATAAAACATCCATGCACACTTGCCAAACCAAACATGGCCAAAAATCTTAGTATTAAACGAAGTCACAGAAGCTCCACTGTCTTCAGAACTTCAGGGATACGACTTCACTCACTGTCAATTGACAGTTTTATGGGAAGGCGAGTAATGTGTCTCTCCAAAGTGAAAATTGGTTGTCCATTGAATAGAAATTTTACTCTAGTAGAAACACGCTTATGGAATATTTATAGGCTTATATAATGGATTGCCATTCCCTCTAGCCTACACTTTCATGATTTTGGAATCCTGATAATGGAAATGTTTTTCCTCACTGATGATATGTGGCTCCACATCTGTACTGGGTTTAGCACTTTAAAGTGAGCGAATATTTGATTTGTTATGTCATAGCTGGCGCAAAATCTGACACCATTTTGCAATCCACATACGAGTCATGTTTTACGCAAGATTTGAGTTCAAATAATGATTGTATATGCTCAATGGACATGAGAGAGGATAGAGAAATGGTCACATGAACATTTGCTATTCAGCTCAATAATGCTTTAACAAAATGAAAATAAATATTACAGCTTTTATAACTTTTTGGCATCTACTCAGGTCGTTATCAACACACACATTAACTCTGTTTCAAAACCTTCTAAGGTCTTCATTTCCTAACCATCATGGAACCTCATAAGAGTATCATCTGAATCACCACACAGCACACCTACAGTGCAAGAGACTCTTTGGAACATGTCTGTACATTTACATTTATGCTTTTGCATGACGTTTTACCAACAGTGCCTTACTGTGTATTCTATGAAAACATTTTATTAATGCTTGCATCCACGATGTTGGATTCGTTTTTGCACTGACGGCAATGCATTTGTAGAGGATTCCGTCTCAGCAGCTCTAACATACCATTGACACCACTCTCTATGGTGGACCACGTAGGCAGTTTATTAACAAGTTATTTGCAATTTCCATCGGCACTTCCAATGTAAGCCTTTTTCAACATCTTTTCAAATTTTGTAAAGACTTGCATGCCACTTTAATCACTATCAGGGTTCAGCTACAAAATGTATTGTGTTCATGCATTTCCAGTACATGTCCACCATTAAATGATGCATGAAATAAGTAGTCTAATGATATATAAATGTAGTGACCAAAGTAAAAGCTTCTTGTAAATCGTTACAATATTCATGATATTGATTATTTTTGGGGGGAACTTACATTTCCCCATGTTTTCATGGTTCTTCTAATGTCTTCTTGGTGCAAATCTCCTCTAAATGTGATATCAAATAAAACATGATTCTTCTAGCTTCTGCACAAACACACAAAATCACCTTGCTCAACACAGATATGTGAACGAAAAATGTAATTCAACCCTAAGACCTAAAGAGGAAATTTTCAAACAATCAAACAAACAAAAATTCCCCAAATGTATTTATGACCTTTTCATTTTCATTTGAATTACCCACGGATAACCTGATTAAATATGGGGCAGGACAAACACTGTAAGGTATCTCCTCTTTGGGGTGCAGTTCCCCTTCAGACCAGCAGAGGGCACTGGCCTTGGGCCTCCTGTGCCATGCTCCTCTCCACTCCTGCAGATGGCAACAACGCCCCAAACCTGGTTCAACCCCCTGCTCTTTTACCCTCATTCCCTTCACCTGTGTCTAGGCCTATATAAGTCTGTTTGTTCCCTGCTTATGTCTTCAGTCTTGAGCCTATGTACCCTGTGCCTCGAGTGACCAACTCTCTAGCTAAGTGTTTTCTCGTAATACATTTTGACCCTTGTGTCAATTTTATTTATCTGTTTTGAGAAAGCTTGGCTTTCCTTGTTTATTTGTACTTTGCCTTTTTACCAAGTAAAGATTATATTTTTGAAGATACGCAAGTTTCCTGGCTCATTGCTCTTCTGCCCTTGGGCTCAGTGGTAAGACACCTAACACTAGAGCACGGCTGACCCGGGTTCGATCCCCGCCTACAGCAGCCTCATCACAACAAGACTGAACCATGGAAGCGAGCCCAGCAGAGGGGTCTTCATCAAGCGTAGAACGGGTACTGTCAGCCCTCTTTGATCAAGGCGCAACCATTCAGAGGCATGACCATGTTCTGTCAGAGATCCTTCACCTCCTGAGTCACCAGTCTCAAGCCGCCTCATCCCGAGCCCCACCTCCTGATCCTTCACCAGGGCCTATACTTTCTTTGCCGTCAGAGCCCAGACTTCCAGCCCCTGAATGATTTGATGGCAGTCCTGACAGGTGTAGAGGCTTCAATATCCAGTGTACCCTGGCCTTCCAGCTCCAGCCCAGCAGCTTTCCCGCTGAAAGTAGTAAAGTGGCCTACATCATCACCCTTCTCACAGGCAGGGCTTTGGACTGGGCCTCAGCCCTATGGGACCAGAAATCTCCACTCACAACCAACAGCCAAGATTTCATTTCTGAGATGAGGAGAGTATTCCTTCATCCAGCTAGTAGGGGAGATGTGGATCATCGCTTGCTCCATCTCTCTCAAGGTACCCGGAGTGCAGCAGAGTTTGCCATCGAGTTTCGCACCCTTGCCACGGAGAGTGGATGGAACCAACAAGCCTCGAGCGCCACCTTTCACCATGCCTTGTCTCCTGAGCTCAAGGACGAGTTGGAGTTCCGGGACCCCGCGACTGAGTCTCTCATTGACGTAGCCATCAGGGTAGACCATCACCTCAGAGAACGCTAACAGGAGTGAAAGCAGGAGGTCAAATTGCTGGAGTCTGCCAACCCTATCAAACTGCCTTCGTCCCCTAGCGACCCCGAGGAACCCATGCAGCTGGGTAGAACCAGAATATCCCAAGCAGAACGCAACCGACGGATGACAGACAGGTGCTGTCTCTATTGTGGCAAGTCGGGCCATTTTCGCCTTGCATGTCCTGAGTTGTCGGGAAAAGCCAACTCTTCACCCAGGATGAGGGGGGCCAGGGCGAGAATAGGAGCCATCCCCTGCTCAGCGACCTCGGGTTTGACCATCCATGCCACTCTTACCCTAAGGCACTCAACATAATCAAGTTTGTGCCTTCGTAGACTCTGGAGCCGCTGGGAGTTTTATGGATTTTGAGTTGGCCAAGAGCCTATCTATTCAGCCTGTTACCCTTCAAGAACCCCTTAACATTGCAGCAGTTGATGGCAGCCCCCTGGATCCGGACAAGTTTGTCAATGTACCCCACCTCTCCAGCTAAGGGTGGGGCAACACCAGGGACAAATAAAGTTCCTCTTGATTCACTCTCCTAAGCTCCCTCTAATTCTTGGCTTCCCATGGCTAACCGCTCACAACCCACACATTGACTGGTCCCAAGGGGTTATTAGAACCTGGGGAACCGACTGCCGTGTCTCAGACGTCGCCTTTTGCGGTATCCCCAACCCACTAAGATCATTCCCAGAAATTTCGCCCGATGTCTCCAGGCGGAGTTGTCCCTCTGTTCCTGAGACCCTGTAGTCGGAGGTCGTGGCTCCTCTCAAGATGGAGCTGGCGAAGCCCGAGTCTCTAACGCACCTTCCTGAGTACCCCCGGAGTATGCAGACCTCCACGAAGTCTTCAGTAAAGACAGAGCTGCCTCGCTGCCCCCTCACAGACCTTATGACTGCTCTATTGATCTGCTTCCTAGTACCTGCCCAACTCGTGGAAGGCTCTACTCTCTGTCTGGCCCTGAAAGGTTGGCCATGGTCAAATATCTCAAGGAATCTCTGGACAATGGATTCATCCGCCCTTCCACCTCACCTGCAGGAGCTGTTTTTTTCTTCGTGGAAAAGAAGGATGGCAGCCTCCGACCCTGCATTGACTACCGAGGTCTTAACCGTATTACTGTCAAGAACCGGTACCCTCTACCCCTCATGTCCACGGCTTTTGAGATCCTGCAGGGTGCCACCATCTTCAGCAAACTAGACCATTGGAATGCATACCACCTTGTTAGAATCCGTGAGGGAGATGAATGAAAGAGAGCATTCAACACCCCGACGGGCCACTACGAATATCAGGTAATGTCATTCGGCCTGGTAAATGCCCCAGCCGTCTTCCAGGCCTTTATTAATTATGCGCTCAGAGAGATGCTAATTAGGTTTGTATTTGTTTATCTGGATGACATCCTCATATTCTCTCGCAACTACCACGAAAACGTTCAGCACGTTCGGCAGGTCCTAGTACAGTTGCTGAAGCATAGGCTCTTTGTGAAGCTGGGAAGAGCGAATTTCATGTCCCGGCAGTCTCATTCCTCGGCTTCTGCGTGTCCAAGGGCAGTCTCCAGATGGATCCTGGCAAAATTCGGGCAGTCTTGGATTGGCCCCATCCAACTTAATGTAGACATTACAGATTTATCGTCTGTTAATGCCTGATCTTCTGTAAAGCTGCTTTGAAATGATGTGTGTTGTGAAAGGCGCTATACAAATAAAATGGACTTGACTATGAGCTGTCCTGTCACAGAGGGGTAAGAGTGATTATAAACTTCACCCATGTGCAGTCTTCTCACATCGGCTTACCCCAACTCAGAGGAACTATGATACTGGGAACCAGGAGCTGCTGGCTATTAAGATGGCATTGGAGGAGTGAAGGCATTGGCAAGAGGGGGCCAAACATCCTTTCCTCATATGGACGGACCACAGGAACCTCATCTACATCCAGGAGGCAAAGAGGTTGAACTCCCGACAAGCCCGTTTTTAACAGGTTCAATTTCACTCTTTCCTATCGCCCAGGTTCCAAGAATCTCAAGCCAGATACACTCTCGAGACAGTTTGAGCCACCAGAGGGGGAGTCCTGTCCAGAACCCATTCTTCCCACCTCCAGAGTGGTGGCCCCCATCCAGTGGGATATTGAGACGGCTGTCAAGAGGGCCCAATTGCAGCAACCAGGACCAGGTAATGGCCCTCCAGGGCACCTCTTTGTCCCTAACCGGCTCCGTTCTGAGGTTTTACAGTGGGCTCATGCCACCCTCCCTTCTGGACACCCGGGAACTACCAGGACTTGCAAGCTTGTCTCATCGGATCTTCCATCTGCCTGTCTCCCAGTCCAATGGCCAGACAGAGAGAGTCAACCAAGACATTGAAAGGACACTAAGGATATTCTTCCCTAGGCATGTCCCCCTTTGAATGCCCCCCCCCCCCCCCCACCCCCACGAGCCAGAGGTTGAAGTCCCTGCTACTACACAGCTTGTCTGCCGGTGCCGACATTCCTGGCAAAGAGCACATGCTTCGTTACTGAGAGCCGCCCGACAACAATAGAGGCAGGCTAACCGACGCCGGAGGGTGGGACCCACGCTTCGCCCAGGGCAAAGAGTATGGCTGTCAATCCGAGATCTTCCTCTGCAGGTGGAATCCCGAAAGCTGGCCCCACGTTACATTGGCCCATTCAAGGTCCTCAAGAAGATCAACCCAGTTTCCTATAGACTCCGCCAGCCCAGGTCCATGAAGGTTCACCCCACTTTTCATGTTTCACGGTTAAAACCTGTTGTTTGCTCCACTCTGTCTCCAGTTAGGAAGCCTGCCCCAGTACCTCGTATCATTGATGGCCAACCAGCGTACACTGTCTGTAGACTGCTGGATTCTCACCGGGTCCGGGGGAAGACCCAATATCTGGTGGACTGGGAGGGCTATGACCCGGAGGAGCGGACCTGGGTCCCTGCTTGAGACACCCTTGATCCATCTCTCATCGCAGATTTTCACCGATCCTGAGGGAACTGACTGGAGAACATCAGGAGCCGTTCCTAGGGGAGGGACTCCTGTAAGGGATCTCCTCTTTGGGGTGCTGTTCCGCTCCAGACCAGCAGAGGGCACTCACCTTGGGCCTCCCGTGCCATGCTCCTCTCCACTCCTGCAGGTGGCACCAACACCCCTAACCCGGTCCAACCCCCTGCTTGTTTACCCTCATTCCCTTTACCTGTGTCTAGGCCTATATAAGTCTGTTTGTTCCCTGCTTATGTGTTCAGTCTTGAGCCTATGTACCCTGTGCCTCGAGTGACCAACTCTCTAGCTAAGTGTTTTCTTGTTATACCTTTTGACCCTTGTGTCTTTTTTATTTCTCTGTTTTGTGAAAGCTCGGCTTTCCTTGTTTATTTGTACTTTGCCTTTTCACTAAGTAAACATATTTTTGAAGATACGCAAGTTTCTAAATATGTAAGTAAATATGGCCTAAAGCATTGCAAACCAGCAAACAGCGCTATGCAATCAAAGAAAGGGTTTCTTGAGACAATTCTGCAATTAGTGTTTTGGAACAAATTCCCTTTCAAAATATTTAAGGAAAGAAAAAAAATCCAGTTTAGAGCCTTGGGTGGAATGTTTCAGTTTCTCTCATTTCAGCTATGCCATTACACTCTCTACCCACTTGGTGTGCGTTGGCGGTTTGTTTGACTTCCACTGTAAGAGTATGAGCCGCAAGGCCAAAAAAAGAGGAAAAAGCCAGTGTGTCAGATTGAGCTTTTGGCAGTAAAAGATTCTCTGGGGTCACCCCAAATATTGCCACCAGTGGGTCAGGTTGTATCTCCTTTTGTCAGACATATCAGACTGGTGATCATACTTGAAAGCTACTGTCCAGTAATAAATCCTGTCTGATCATGGTGAATAACAGATTGCATAATAGAATTCAGTCCCGCCGCCAGGACCTTTGCTAATATTTTACAATCTATTGAGAGTAGACATATAGGATGGCACGAGTTGCATTTTAGGTGATCTTTACCTTTTTATGTATGACTAGCTTACATCATGGTTGGTGGCAATAGTTTCTGTTCTATTGTTTCTGTGAATACTTCTTTAAAAATTTGAGTCAGTTTATGTAAAAACTTTTTATAGAATTAAATTATAAATCCATCCAGTCCTGGCACTTTTCTGCTTTTCAATTGTTTAATGGATTGTTCGATCTTCACTGTTGATATTGATTGTTCAATGCTGGCTTAGTCCTGTTCAATGATAGTAGGTATTCCTAAATAATACAAATTGGCTCTATAGCCACTCTGTCACATGGCTCTGATGCATATAGCTCCTCATAAAAACTTCTAAGCTGATTGTTAATGTTTGTCTGATCTGTGGATACTCAATGTCTGAATTTCTGCTATATAACCAGCTTCAGTCGTCTGCCTCAATTGGAGGGAGAGTAACTAGCTAACCCTTTCTCCATACTCACATTCTTGCTTTTTATATCTTAAATATATCAACTCCTCTGTCTCCGTGGTTAAAGTATCCAATTCCGATTGTAATATTCTGGTATTTAATGTTCCTGGTCTATAGCGTTTATCCTTGAAATAATCTGATTGACACGCTCCATAATTTTTTTTCCTCACACTCGCGCTATATGATATTATTTGGCCTCTTAAAAAGGTCATCATTGCCTCCCATAGGTTACAATTAGTAATACCTGGTGTCCGGTTTGTTTCAAGGAAGTACTCTATCTGGTTAGATAAGAAATAAACAATCTTCTCATCTGCCAACAATCTAGAGTTAAATCTCCACATACCATGTGATTTATGCTTATGAAAGAGTAATTACTACAGGATCATTGTTGGAAATGACTATACCTGTGTACTCACAGGATCTCAGCAAAGGTAACATTCACTTGTCTATGAAGATAAAGTCAATTCTTGAATAAATCTGATGGGCTGAGGAGAAAAATTAATATTGCCTAGATGTCGGGTATAGGATACTTCCATGCTTCTACCATACCATAAGTTTTGCACAAACTCATTTACACATTTAGCTGATTTACTAAGCGCCCTGGATGCACAAAAAATAAAAATACACATACATTCTGAAACAGTAATAACAACAAATCAAAATAAAAGATTGTGCTGACCTCTGAGGGAGGCTACTAGTGCTACCAGTTAACATATCTTTACAATGCCACTCACCCAACAGGCCTAACCTTCGGTCCAAACTGTCATTGTATAATAGTAACTATACGTCACAAACTACACTTCTCTTATTCAAAGGAACATGTTAAATTCTAAACATAAAAAAGAATGCATCTCTAGAATGAATTTCACACCCCAGACTTGGTCTTCTCCAGATGTTGAATATCATAACCAGTAAGAAGCAACCAACCATATAGTCCAAACAGCATAGGTCTGATTCAACATACCTTATTAAACGATTTGCAGCTGGTCATAATCAATTTTGTGTCCTTTCATGTTATGCTTCAGTGTGTCTCTTACAATGTCCATAGCTTGCTTGGGGTCTTTAAAGCTCTGTCTCACACCATACTTTGCAGTGATTCTCAACTCAGCTGGGTAAAACAGGCCATAGTGTACCCCCTCACAGCACCTTAGCAAACCCTGTACCTCACTGAAGGCTGCTCGTTGTCTCATGACCTTTTGCATGCAATCAGTTTGGATACGCATTGTGTCTCCATTCAGGGTGACAATCTCCCTTCTCTGTGTAGCTTTCTTAAGCAATAGCTCCCTCTCCTGAAAGTAATGACATTTCATCAGTGTCCTCGCTGGATGATCATCTCCCGGTCTCAATCTCAAGGTCCTATGTGCCCGGTCTAGCACAAGGGCCTTATCCAGATGGAATGAGTCCTTAAGCAGCTTAGATACAAAGTCATGGACATGTTTAACCTTCTCTCGTCTCTCCTTCACTCCCATTATGCGCAGACTGCAGCGGCGAGATCAAGCCTCCAAATCATCATTCTCTAATTCTCTAATTCTAATGATGTCCCGTTTCAGCTTTGCCACCTCCCACTGTAGAATGCTCATGTCGTCCGAATGTCTTCTCCAACTCTCTCAGGTGCGAGAGCACCTGGGCTTCCAGTGCAGCCATTTCCGTGTTTGTCTGGTGTTCGCATTTTTTCGTCTATTTTAAAAAGCAGTTCAGTTTTCAATATCCTTATCTCCCTGAGAATCAGTTCTTGGTTAATCCCCATTCTGTTTTCGCTCTTGCTCTCCACTGTCTTATCTTGTTTGCTACGTGCACCAGGTATGACGGCAAACCTCAGTTTTTGGTTGATTGTTGTTTCAAACGTTTATTAAATCAGTCCTTCCTCTTTTAATTATGAGAAATTACCTTAATTTGGTCGAGAATGTGTTTGTATTTAATTAAATGGGTACAAACACATCTTCACATGTTGCTATGCAAACCGGAAGCTCCTCTCTTAAATATAAAATATAAATATTGATAATACACATTCTTTTATTGTGTGTGTAAAGACTCCAAAGAGACGGTACGGTCACTCAAATGTAAAACTCAAGATGAAAATTAAAAACAAAATTGTATATTTGTCTTGAAGTAATTTACAAAAAAACAAAAGATATAAAATTAGTTCAATTGGCTTTTACACAAATTCCCCCAATGAAATCAACATCAACAAAAAGATACCAATAGAATACTTTGTGTGACACTTCCAATGAAGCTGTAATTTGGACAAATTACACAAAAAGTGTGAAAATACTATTTACTTTGACTATTTATGCTAAAAGCCAGTTAAATGTTCTCCCAAACAGATGAGGTTTTTAAGGTTATAAATCTATGGTGTTTTAAATCAACAAATCCTCCCTACCCTAAATCTTAAACTTAACCAATAGTGTCAGAAAAAGCTAATGTGAGATGAAAAACACAATTAACATCATTTTGTGGTGCGTCTATGACACTTTGGGTTCACGTGTGGACTGGCGTGTGGACTGGCGTGTTCTTCAGAACTCGTACCGCACTCCTTTACATCACAAGTGCAACACTCTATCAGTCGAGCAAGGTTGACCAGGAGACCAGATTAAGTATTTCCACAACAAAAATCCCATTAAACATAGTTCATAATTAAGACAATATTTACAGAACTCTTCTCTGCATGTACTGTATGTCCACTATTGTACTTTGTTAACAGACAAGCTAAATTGTTTAAGTGTGTTTTAAGAGAGTCTATTTTCTTAAAAAGTCCACAGGATCTTAAATGCCCATAGTTGAAGAAACAGCCATGAATGGGATTGAATGGAATACAAATTGCCTCAATATTCCTGAATGCAGTCACATGCTGTTATAAATCTCCTCCCGCATCAGAGACAAACAGCTCCTGATCTCCTCTGATGAGCCGTTCTCCTTGATTACTCATCTGGGAGAAAACTTATATGCTCTTGCATAAGAAGACATATTTTCCAATCGTTCTAATCCGCTGAATGTCATTGTTATTATGTTCCTGATGTGACCCTGCTGGGCTCCTTCATTCTGTGAGATGAAAATGATCATATCAGGTCTGTAGAGACTCCTCGTCCAGTGCTACATCGATTATTCTATTGTAGAAAACAGCTGGAGACATCTGTGTTGACCTGATTACTATACATTACTGGAGTGATGATAGTGGAAAATCTGGTTTCCATTTTATTACCACATCACATTCTCTTAATGACCTATAATCAGCTCATCCACACGAATCATTTCTTTGTTTGTCAGTGCGGAGCAACTGTTGCATTTATAAAGCGTAATAATAATGTAAACACCCACGGATCTCTTTTGCTGCCAATGCTGCATTTAAATCAAAAAGTCAAAATGTCTGACTATCTACTTGGAAAATGACAATAGAATGCCATTAAAAACTCATGTGAAAATCTAGAAATGTTCTTTATAGAATTAATCTAGAATGCATCAATGAGTCCAAGTTCTTATTTCTAATGATAATAAAATCTGTTTCGCAAACATTTACAGAGACAGGCATGTAAAACACGGTAAATGATCGTCTGTCTGCCATACTTTATTATTCGTTCAGCTCATTATTATTCATAGCAATTTGGATGTATTGTGTACATTTGTGTAAATGCTGAAAAGTACAATATAGTGACCGCATCTAAAATATAAACATTTCTACATATTTACCATTTTAGAATGAAAAAAATCTAGAATTTAATGATTCTAATATTTTCGAATGTGTGTAGTTAAATTTTTATATTATGATATAGGTATTGTAGATCCCTTAAACTTACACCGTAAATTAAAACAAACAAAAAAACAAACATTTTAAAATACTGTCAGCTGCGGTTGCCAGAAAGTCAAAATAACAAATACATTAAGGCATGACGGGATGTCATTTTGGTAATGCAAAATAATGCAATAAACATGAACTAACCAATATTAAATGTAACAATGTACTGATATCTAAAATAATAAAAAATATATGTAAATAAATATTTCAATCAAATGTAATGAAATGTGATTGGTCCTGCAGAGAACACCCAATTATTGTTTTTCGTCATGATTTTAACAATAGTTTACCCTACAAGTGTTAAACATAATATAATATGTACCCCTACCCCAAACATTACCACTGAAAACTCCTTTTGTGTCCTACAGCAAACAAAATAAAATAATAAAATAAATCAATAAATTGTTTATGATTAAACGATAGCAGAAATTGTATTTATTTTATTTCAAAGTTTAGATTTGGTTTAAGTTATAATCCTTTGAAAGGAGTTTAATACGGCACCTGAAATCACACAGAACACAATAACAGCGTTATAATGTCAAATTAAGTAAACGTGGCAACTGTGTTGAATAAACAAGATGGCATTGAACATTTCATTATTCACACTGATTAGAAATACAATTAAGTCAACCGATTATTTCAATAATTGCAATATTCCTGGATGCATTAAGGATCCATAAACATTTGTCTCTGTCTAAAGATGTTCAGAAGTAAAATGACTGATTTAAATGCTGTCAAAATTGTACGTTTGAGTATAAGCAATGCGTTCCATAGCATTGCTTATACTCCGCTATTCGGTTTGACGTTTATTGAAAACACATCACTGAACATGAACACAAATCACTGTTTAGCTGTGCATTCACTGACTGAGCACTGTGCCGCACTGCTTTATTTCTGTATTCTTTTTCCTTCTCTTTTATTGCATTTAATACATTCTCTTGCAATCCAATTTATTTCTTTTTATTCATATTTTCATTTCTAAAGTGTTTTAAAATGGACTTTTCTCTTCATTATTTCTGTTTCAAGCACTTTGAATTACCATTATGTATGAAATGTGCTATATAAATAAACTTGCCTTGCCGCATGTGTTAGCATCCTGCTATATCATCTTACGAGCACCAGTCAGAGGAGTGCTTTAATGGTTAAAAGTCTGAGATATGATGTAGAAATACTTCAAGTACTTGGGAGGAAACCGAGGGGTCAGTGTTTGGCTGGTTAGCATGGGCAGCTAGTGTCTGCTGGCAAAAGCCTTCTCAGTCTATTCAAAAGAAGCCCTGTATTCTGATCAAATCAACATCACAGCTCATGCATCAGCAGGATAGTTGCTAATGAAGGGCTTGAGACCGTGCATGTTCTTGTGCTGTATACTGTACATAGATAGTCTGCACTTTACCATGTTTTGAATTACAGGTGGCAAAAGACAGCCGGTTATGACCATGTATGTGGGACAGGACTTTAATAAATGTGAAATGATGTCATTAGCTTCATGTGAACTGCATTGTTTCATCACAGACTGTGCCTGTTATTGTGAGAAGGCTTGCAAATAGACTTAGAGACAGTTGTGATGTAATGTCATTTGTGTGCTATATTAGTAGCACTCAATCCTGTTGGTTTAAATAAAGACATGTTACCTTACTGACAGTTGCATTAGTGCAGATTCTGGGACTGCATTTATCATTCAAGCGAATCAATTTGAACAAAATTTTCTCCAAGCTTAGATTTGTCCTACATTTAAATGTTTTCACTGTACTACAGCACTAAGAAATAGGGCTGTATAAAAATATTGATCAATCCCAATAACGATTCTTAAAATCAAAAAGGTCAATCTTTAACACCATGCACATACATCTACAATGCAAGTAAATTACTCACATATGCGACCAAATTTCACACTATGTGACTAAAAATGTTGAGAGTAAAATTTGGTTTGACTCGTTCCAAAGACGAGAACCACACAATCCATTTAATAATGTCAGTTGTTGAGCAAAAAGATTTCATTTTAATCACACACAGCACAGATGTGGTAAAGAAGCCATTCGACACTATCGTTAATCTGTGCTCGACTGAAACACTTCTGTGAGACGCTTGCTGATCTGATGCTATTCTTAAAGAGACAGTACTGTTTTTAAAATGTGTTCAACAAATCAATGTAAATACATGTATATAGTACAATCATGCATTTAAACAACAAACATGCAAGTACACTGGTGGCCAAAAGTTTGGAATAATGTACAGAATCTGCAGTTTCTGAAGGAAATTGGTACTTTAATTCACCAAGGTGACATTCAACTGATCACAATGTATAGTTAGGATATTACTGATGTAAAAAAACAGCAACATCACTATTTGAAAAAAGTCATTTTGAACAAATCTGGACAGCAGCATCACTCCAACACCTTATCCTTGAGTAATCATGCTAAATTGATCATTTGATATTAGAAAATCACTTGCAATTATATCAAACACAGTTGAAAGATATTAGTTTCATTAAATGATGTCTTTGTGTTTGTTTTTGAGTTGCCACAGTAGTCAATAGAGTGACATGTCTTAAGGTCAATATTAGGTCAAAAATGGCAAAATAACAAACATTTCTCTAGAAACTCATCAGTCAATCATTGTTTTGAGGAATGAAGGTTATACAATGCTTGACTTGCCAAAAAAAACTGCAGACTTCATACATTCAGGTGCACACTACAGTCTTCAAAGACAAAGAACAACTGTCTCTAACAAGGACAGAAAGAGATGTGGAAGACCAGATGTACAACTGAACAAGAGGATAAGTACATCAGAGTCTCTAGTTTGAGAAATAGACACCTCACATGTCCTCCGCTGACAGCTTCATTGAATTCTACCCACTCAACACCAGTTTCATGTACAACAGTAAAGAGAAGACTCCGGGGAGCAGGACTTATGGGAGGAATTGCAAAGAAAAATACACTTTTGAAACAAAAGGTTCGAGTGGACAAAGAAACACAGACATTGGACAACAGATCATTGGAAAAGAGTGTTATGGATCTTAACCCCATTGAGCTTTTGTGGGATCAGCTAGACTGTAAGGTGTGTGAAGTGCCCGACAAGACAGTCACATCTATGGCAAGTGTTACAGGAAGTGTGGGGTGAAAGGTCACCTGAGTATCTGGACAAACTGACAGCTAGAATAACAAGGATCTGTAAAGCTGTCATTGCTGCACATGGAGGATTTCTTGCTGAGAACTCTTTGAAGTTTTTTTTTAATCAAATTTTAAAAGTAATTTTCCCACGTTATTAATGTCCTGACTATACATTGTGATCAGTTGAATGTTGAATTGGTGAATAAAAGTACCGATTTCTTTCCATAAGAGCAAATTCTGTACATTATTCCAAACATTTGGCTGCCAGTGTATATGCAGTATGATAAATGCAATTCCAAGATATCCTATTTATTTCTTGTATAAATGGATTTGTAAATTTTTAAAAAGCTAAAATGTGACCAAAATTATTAAAATAATCAAATAAATGTTTTGGTTAAAATTTGTCTAAGATCCTGTGCCTACCAGCTGGTCCCCAACTTCACACATATCTTCAACAGATCACTGGAGCAGTGTGAAGTTCCCTGCTGCTTCAAATGCTCCACCATCATCCCTGTCCCAAAGAAACCCAAAATCACAAGACTACAGACCCATCGCTCTGATGATCTATGGTCATGAAGTAATTGACTGGTGTTAGCCCACCTGAAGGACATCACTGGACCCTTTCTGGATCCCCTGCAGTTTGCTTATCGAGCTAACAGGTCAGGTCTGTGGATGATGCAGTCAATATGGGACTGCATTACATACTGCAACATCTGGACAGACCAGGGACTTATGCAAGGATCCTATTTGTTTACTTCAGTTCAGCATTCAACAGCATCATCCCTGCTCTCCAAAGGAATACATTAACCCAGCTCTTGGTTCCCACCTCTATCTGTCAATGGATCACCAGCTTTCTGACAGATAGGCAGCAGTTAGTGCAAATGGGGAAATTCAACTCCAGAACATGTACGATCAGCACTGATGCCCCCCAGGGATGTGTGCTCTCCCCACTACTCTTCTCCCTGTACATAAAAGACTGCACCACCAAGGACCCCTCTGTTAATCTTCTGATGTTCACAGGTGACACTACATTCATCAGCTGTAGAAACTAATGCTCACTTCACTGACTGTGACAACGGATTTGTTTTCCTTGGCTTGTGCCGGCTCCTTTTGGTAAAGATGCTCCGCTCATTCTGTTGACTGATACTGAGGACTTTATTTCTTCCGGAATAAGAGACTTTACGTAGGTTCTTTTACGCAAGAAAACCCTGATCAAACAGTTGGGGGAGACAGAGGATTTTCGTTCCTTTGATCCATGCCGGGTTTCAAATCAAATCAAATCAAATCAAATCACTTTATTGTCACACTACTGTGTACACGAGTGCAACAGCAGGTGAAATTCTTGTGTGAAGTTCCGAGCAACATAGCAGTAATGACAGTGACGAGACATAAACCACTTTACAATAAACAACATATTACACAAAACAATTTACATAACAAACTTACACAACAATTTACATAACAAATGTACACATACCTACACAACAATTTACATAACAAATGTACACAATACACACAATGTAGAATACACACACTAGATACGGGTATAAATATATATATATACACTAACTGAATTGGGAGAATATATTGACAGAGTGATGATTAATAAAGTGCAGTGCTGATTGTTGATCGTGAGGGATCATGTGTTCAAAAGTCTTATTGCTTGTGGGAAGAAGCTGTCATGTAGACGGGTGGTGCGGGTCCTGATGCTGCGATACCGCCTGCCTGATGGAAGCAGTGAGAGCAGCCCATGACTCGGGTGGTCTTTGATAATCCTCCGAGCTTTCTTCACACACCGTCTGTTATATATATCCTGGAGGGAGGGAAGCTCACCTCCGATGATGTTTCTGGCCGTTCGCACCACCCTTTGCAGGTCTATGCGGTTGTGGGCGGTGCTATTGCCGTACCAGGCGGTGATGCAGCCAGTCAAGATGCTCTCAACAGTACTAGTGTAGAACCGTGTGAGGATGTGTTGGTTCATTCCAAACTTCCTCAGCCGTCTCAGGAAGAAGAGGCGCTGGTGAGCCTTCTTCACAACGGCCTCAGTGTGGACGGACCATGTGAGTTCCTCAGTAATGTGGACACCGAGGAACTTGAAACTGCTGACTCTCTCCACCGGTGCTCCATTAATGGTGATGGGGCTGTGTTCTCTGTCTTTCTTCCTGAAGTCCACCACAAGCTCCTTGGTTTTACTGACGTTGAGGGAGAGGTTGTGCTCCTGACACCAGCGTGTCAGAGTGTGCACCTCCTCTCTGTAGGCTTTTTCATCATTGTCAGTGATCAGACCTACAACCGTCGTATCGTCAGCAAACTTAATGATGGCATTGGAGCTATGTGTTGCCACACAGTCATGTGTGTAAAGGGAATACAGGAGTGGGCTGAGAACACAGCCCTGCGGGGCTCCAGTGTTGAGGGTCAGTGGTGAGGAGATGTTGCTGCCCATTCTAACCACCTGACGTCTGCCTGACAGGAAATCCAGGATCCAGCTGCACAGCGAGCTGTTTAAGCCCAGAGCCCGGAGTTTCACATCAAGCTTGGAGGGCACTATGGTGTTAAATGCTGAACTGTAGTCTACAAACAGCATTCTCACATATGTGTTCCTTTTTTCCAGGTGGGAAAGAGCAGTGTGTATTGTAGATGCAATGGCATCATCAGTGGAGCGGTTGTTACGGTAGGCAAACTGCAATGGGTCCAAAGAGGTGGGCAGAACAGAGCAGATGTGATCTCTGATCAACCTCTCAAAGCATTTGCTGATGATGGGGGTCAGAGCAACAGGACGCCAGTCATTTAAACAAGTGATTTTGGCTTGCTTCGGTACAGGCACAATGGTTGATGTTTTGAAGCATGTGGGGACTACAGACAGGGAGAGGGACAGGTTGAAAATGTCCGTAAAAACACCAGCCAGTTGGTTCGCGCATGCTCTGATGACGCGGCCCGGAATGCCGTCTGGACCCGCGGCTTTACGAATGTTCACCCGTCGAAAGGATCGGGTTACATCCGCAACAGAGACGGAGAGTGAACCAGCCTCTGTAGTATCGGCCGCGAGTGCTCTCTCCGCGAGGGCGGTGTTGTTGTTGTCCTCGAAACGAGCATAAAATGTATTAAGCTCGTCCGGGAGAGAGGCAACGGTGTTCATGGCGGAGTTTTTATTCTGTTTATAGTCCGTGATGATGTTAATTCCCTTCCACATACTTCTGGAGTCAGTGGTGTTGAACTGACCTTCAATTTTGTGCCTGTACTGGCGTTTGGCTGTGCTGATGGATTTACGGAGGGCATAACTGGCTTGTTTACGCTCCTCCGCGTTCCCGGAATTAAAAGCGGTGGTCCGCGCAGTAAGTGCCGCGCGAACATCGCCGTTAACCCAGGGTTTCTGGTTGGGGTAGATCCGTATGTTTTTCGTCGGAACAACGTCCTCTACGCACTTCCTGATGAAACACGTTACGCTATCAACGTAAACCTCGATGTCGTCATCGGAGGCAGACCGGAACATCTCCCAGTCCGCGTGATCAAAACAGTCCTGTAGCGCAGAGTCTGATTGGTCCGACCAGCACTGGATCATTCTGAGGGCGGGTGATTCCCGTTTCAGTTTCTGCCTGTAAGCGGGCAGAAGCAGAACGGAAGAGTGGTCAGATTTGCCAAATGGTGGGCGGGGGAGGGATTTGTAGCCATCCCGGAAAGGAGAATAGCAATGATCCAAAACCCGGTCCCCTCGTGTGTTAAAGCTGATGTGTTGGTGGTATTTTGGTGCTATTGTTTTGAAGTTGGCTTTGTTGAATTCCCCGGTAACAATGAACGCGGCCTCAGGGTGCGCGGTTTCCTGCTCACTTATACTGCCATACAGTTCCCTAAGTGCCCGGTCTATGTCGGCTTGTGGGGGGATGTACACAGCAGTGATAATGACCGCTGTGAATTCCCTCGGTAGCCAGAATGGTCGACACAGAAGCATGAGAAATTCCAGATCAGGAGAGCAGAAAGACCTGATAAAATGTACATTCCTCTGATCACACCATGATTTGTTGATCATAAAACATACACCTCCACCTCTGCTTTTACCTGAGAGGTCTTTCGCTCTGTCCGCTCGGTGCACGGAGAAACCCGTGGGTTCGATGGCCGAGTCTGGAATCTCCGCGGACAACCAGGTTTCCGTAAGACAGATAACACAGCATTCTCTCGTCTCTCGTTGGAAAGAGATCCGCGCTCTCAGCTCGCAGAGCTTGTTGTCCAGAGACTGAACATTTGCCAGTAGTATACTGGGTAGCGGGGGGCGATTTGCGCGACGTCTTAATCTGATGAGAACGCCGGCTCTTTTTCCTCTTTTCCTTCTGCGTTTCCGCGGCCGGGCAGCCCAAACAAAGGGCTCCGCTGGCGTGTTTGTAAACCGCGGGTCGGCATTGAGGAATGTGAAGTCCGGTTTTCGGTGTGTGATTGCCGAACCAATGTCCAAAAGCGTTTGTCTGTCGTACACAATAAGGCAGACAACATCCAAGACAAAAAAACACAGAACTGTAAACAAAACAAACAATAAACTGCAGTGTTTTGACGGAGCTCGCGACGCAGCAGCCATACTCGGCACCATCTTGAGTCAACCGAACTTGCAGGTTTCCCTGCAAGGCGGTTTGATACTATGTTTTGTTCTGGTTCTGGTTATATTTATTGTTTCTGGGAGTTCCAGTTTCAATATATTGTAGTGTGAGTCGAGACCCAGTAAGTTACAGATCATGTTTCGCTTGGAATGTTAAGTTGTTCTGGGATTGTTTCCTTAAGATGGGTGGGACATTCACATGCATTAGTATTAGTTTTTTATTTCAAAATGTTACTATACCGTTTGAATGACTAATGTTACTAAGCCCAAAGGTGGGTGCCAAGACTCATACCCTGGAATACCAAGGGGATGAATGCGGGTATCTAAGATCTTATCTATTCTACAGTATCTCAAGGCTGAGATTGCGTTTTTACAAGAAACACACTTGTGTACAGCGGATGTTCTCCGGATTAAAAGGGCATGAATGGGCCATTTATTCCACTTCAAATTTTATCAAAGAGCCCGTACCACTATGTCTCCATCGAATGGGCATTTTGTCATAGTCACAGGCAGGCTCAATAACACTCCAGTCATTCTTGCTTCTGTTTATGCCAATAACTGGGACAACGACAAGTTTTTTATTAAATTATTTTCTAGCCTACCAAGCATTGGCAACCATTATATAGGTGGAGACATTAAACTAGTACAGGATGTTTGCTTAGACAGATCTTCCTCTAAAAAAATAAATCAGCAAATGTAGTACTTAATCTTCTCAGCTAGGTCTTTCGGATCCTTGGAGATATAAGAATCATCAAGGTAAAGCCTTTTCATGCTTTTCCCATGTTCACCATACTTTTTCTAGGATCGATTTCTTCCTAATGGATAATAGATTATTGTGTGACATTGCAAACTTGTACATATCAACCCCTGGTTATTTTTGATCATGCCCCTGTATCTGTCAATCTACATTTTCCTTCCTGTAGTCACATACCTTTGAGATTACCTACCTTTAAATTGTCAGTTGATACGTTTACAGATTTTATAAAGACTCAAATTGATTTTTACTTTGAACTCAATCAAACCCCTGATATTAGTTCGGATACTCTATGGGAGGCCTTTAAAGCCTTTATTTGGGGGCAATTCATATCTAAAATTTCATATCTGAGGAAGTTGAATGCCTCTAAGCTAGCGAGTTTATCAGACGAATTGCAGGACTTGGACACGATTTATGCCCCTTCCCCTTCTCCCTCCCTATACACTAAATTACTACAGTTACTTTCAGAACATGATTTGCTCATGACGAGTGTGATTACTAGGCAGCTCTCACAAAGTAGCCAGCATTTCTTAGAGCAAGATGAAAAAAGCTGGGAACTCTTAGTGCACCAGGCGCGTGCTGCTAGCACCTCTAGGTGATCTCTGACCTCATGTGTAAGATCTCTGACAGGGGAGATGATACGTGATCAATGGATATTAACACTGCCTTTGCTGATTATTATGCTGATTTATACACATCTGGAAGCCCCTCAGGTACTCATAAAAAATTTTATTTTCTCAACACACTAGATTTTCCCACACTTGAGGCAAGCCTTGCTGAGAGTCTGGGTGACCCCATTACTGAATCAGAAATATTGGAAGTGATTAGATCCATGAAATACAACAAATCTCCGGGTCCAGATGGCTTCACAACAGAGTTTTATCAAACTTTTAGGTCTTGTCTATCTCCTGTGTTATCAGCATTATATAATGATTCCTTTAAAGTGGGTTATCTCCCATCAACCCTTACTGCGGACTCCATCTCCCTTATTCTTAAAAAAGAAAAAGACCCTGTGTTGTGTGGAAGTTAACTGCCAAGTTCCCTTTTAAATGTTGACTTCAAAGTCTTTTCCAAAATGTTGAGCCTCCGCCTTCAAAAGGTTTTTACCTCTTTTCATTTTGATAACCTCTTCTATCCTTCAGTTTCCCAAGTCAAAAGGCAGCTTGGCCCTTCTGAATTTCCAGCATTATTACTGGCCGTGTAATATCAGTAAGGTTCTATACTTGATGTGGCAGGGCTCTCCTCCGCCCCTGGCAGCGGCTCCATCGCTCCAGGCGGTCGGGGAGTCCAGTCCCCACTCGCCTCGCGGACGGCAGCCGTTCACCGGTCTACTCCCTCCCCCGGTGGATGGCAGTGTCAAGGTCTCCGCGACGGGCATCCCTCTTCCTTCCTGGGCTTCGGCACCAATGTAAAGTATTTAGACGGGCAAGGAGGAGGCGAGAACCGACTTGACAATATAAATAATATTTTTATGAAAAACTTAAAGGACACAAAACACACGCACATGACGGACATGTCCGTAAACGATCTCTCTCTCCCCTCGCACCACCATCTGCCATCGGCCTTTATCCCTCTCGGAGGCTTGATTAGGACCGCGTGTGTATAATCACAATCCGGCCCCGCCCTCCGCCCTGCCACACTGGAATAATCCCAATTTATCCAATGATTATTCACCCTGTGTCTAGGCTGAAAACTAAATATGATTTACGTTCTGTTATAAGTTCTCAGCTCCCCTTGGTTGTCAACAGAATTGCATTGAATCCTGCCATTTCGAATTCATTCAGAATTTGGACCCAGTTTAGGAAATCCTTCGGACTACATAGAGCTTCCATACATATGCCTATTTTGAATAACCATGTTTTTCCACCACCTATTTCAGACACTGAACACTGTATGTAGGCATGCATCGGTCTTCTCACAATCAAGGATTTGTTTGAAGATGAGGTGTTTTCATCCTTTTCAGCATAGTCAACAAAATTTTATTTACCCAATATTCATTTATTTTGCTTTTTTCAGACCAGACATTTTGTACAGAAATGGTTCCCTCATTGTCAGTCTATGCTGTCCAGCCATAATATCAATTAGAAAGATTGGAAATTTATAAAGAGAAATGCACATTAAGTTAAACATGCAGTAAGCGGGGTACTAATATAGCTTCCACACTCCCCACGAAAACTTGGATAAGTCTAATAGCGTACATTTATCTAGCTTATCTAATGTTAAAGCTACATGCTATGCTAGGTGTCAAACTTTAGGCTAATTACATGTTTCAAATGATAAGCCATGTTTGAGGTCAATGAATGATAGGCGAAAGTTTGCCTGCAGAGTTTGCATGTCACCTTCTTGGGGTCATCCTTTACACTCTTGAAACGATCCCACACTTTGGATTCCCTGCCCAACATAATTAATTACTGCATGGATCAGCCATGTAAACAATCACGTCTGTCCATCATTGACTGTGTGACTTCGCCACTTCCTGTGGAGTTTTGTTTTCTGCGAGCAACCTACCAATCAAAACTTGGTCAACCAAGACACTTCTCATCGACTAATGCTTATTAGGGAGCAGCCCTAGAAAATTGTAGTCTAAAATTATTTTCTCCTTAACAAGTCACATAAATTGAGGTATCACTCATGTCCATAGCATAAATGGTGCAGGCTGATTTACACATCAAATTTTAACACTATGGGTTTGTTCAAATCTCTAACGTTTAGTATGAGCAATAGAAATGTGATGCTTGTCTAAGCAAACGCGTGGTCACAGGGGGCCATAAAAATAACTGTAAAGTGAACAAATTCAGTAATGTAATATCTGGCAACCAATAGTTGCAGTCTTGTCCCAGTCAATGAGGTGAACTTAAAGTACGCCTGCTCTCTGATGATTTTTCTACATCAGCAGCACCTCGCCTGATCCCAGAACTGCTGTGTCGAAACAAAATTATTCAGAATTTTTCCATGCTGTTCTTTCTACACTATATGCTACTGGCTGCGATTGCCTCGTGGTATGCATTTACCCCTTGAATGCAAACTCAGCACTTGAGGAAAACTGTACAGTATATGTGTGTGTGTGTGTGTGTTTTGGCTTGACAGCAGCATAACAGACTTCATCTAATGTTTGACAGAATCTCTTTATGCTGTCATAGCTACTTTTGCATTACAGAAAGATAATCTTATTCGATAACCTTGTGCAATCCGGTTTAAATTCTGATCTCTTGTATCCATTCACTCCAGAACTGATGTCTGTCAGCAATTAAAGCCAGTCCCCTGGTTTTTGATCATGGGATTTTTAAAGAATGATGTCACTCATATGTCCTCCGTAGATCATTTGGGCGTACAACAATGCAAAAGTGTTTGCGCCTACCCTTAGTCCTGTCATTACAAGGGCGTTGACACCATTTAAGGGTGTTTCTTCAATTACCAGCACTTTCATGTCCCAAGGGTTGATTTTTATTAAATCTAACAGATTTTAGTTTCATTTCTCATCATTTAGTTTTTGATACTTTTCAAATGTCTTTTATGTAGAGATTTGACTGTTTTAGCCTTGTCCCAGACCAAGACTTTTAATATTAAACCATGAAGATCCATAAAAATTATTATTTCACGGTTCTATGGAATACTCGATTTTGATTGGTCAATGGCGCCACCTAGTGGTCTGATATCACACATCCGTGGATTAAGACAAATCAGACCACTCATCTGGGTTTTGTGAGTCATCTTTGATACTTCTCGGATCACTGTGCAATCTCAATAATTTCAACTCAAATCAATGTTTTATGTGCATTTATTTATTTGGCAAGTGCTCTAGTAATAAGATACACAATGAGCAGTCAGACAGTCATTTATTTTAAAATAAACACCAACCAAACTCTGACACAAACCTAAGGTGGATTTCAGCAGTTCAGTGATTTATTTGTTCTCACATAATTACATCATTTCAACTCAAATCAATGTTTTATGTTTATTTATTTATTTATTTTAAAAAATAATGACATTTAATTTCCATCATAATTTTCATGCTGATGAAAAAGACATTTGTCCATAAAATATAACATGTTGAGATTAATGAATGAGAAATGAAAGAAAATATTAAATTAACTACTGAAAGTGTGAAGAGTGTTTTAAGGGCCAAAAGTGCCTACAGTAAATTCATAACATGTATTCAATTAAAAATGTGTGTTAAGTAAAAGACAATATCTCATAGACTGTAAATTTTGACCTAGATGTGGATCCTCAGACAATATGTTTGTTAGATAAAGTCCAGCTTCAGGAAGTCCAGATGAAGATTACATCAAGAGATGTGTTGATGTGTTGATGATGAGTTTTGGCTCCAGATCTTAGATGAGCTTTGAGCAGAATTGTGCCTCACTCATACACACACACACACACACACACACAGCACACACTAGGCAGTATAATGCTATTTTTGGCCAGTCAAGGGTGAGGTGATAAACTACTGAGCCAAAGGAAATACGTAGTTGCGTGGATTTACACGAAAGCACCAGCAGGCTTGATTTGGAAATCATTATGTCCAATGGCATAAAGGCCCGCTTAAACCTCATTAACCATGTTCAGGTCAGTTCAGTTCTTCAGTGTGACTACTTCAACTTGGACATAATGTTCACAAAATATTTGTGTAGGTTTAAGCTCTGTTACGAAAGTTGGTGAGCCGCTTTGCTGTCTAATGCCTACACAGGCAGCTCCCTTCTAAGGCAGCATCTGAACTGAAATGGAACCGTATTAGTGACTGATTTGGAGCACTCTACACAGTTGGCAACTGTGCACACTACACAAACTACTCATGAGAAGAGCACACGAGACTGGAGTCACAACTGACTTCAAATGAGTTCACTGTTAGCTAATAAGCTAACTTCTAAGCTAATAACGAAACACTCTAACAAGTATTAAATACATAGCATACACTAATATTGAGATTTTATTTTATTTTACATAGACTGCAATTTTTATCGGAAGTTGTCATGTTGTATTAAATATTTGTATATTTACAGTCCAGAGTTGTGGAGTTGATCAAAAGTAGCAACGCTACAAATTTAACCACATGTTTCAGTAGTGTGACAGTAGTTTCAGTAGTTCAGCTGTTTTCACAATATAGTGACACTTTTCCAGAGACGAGCTTCATTTTCCAGCGAGTAGCGCTGTATCATCACAAAACACTTCATTTGTCACATTATATTGTGAACGCATCAACTGAGTTCAGTGAATCAAACACACTCACCTGAACCATCCTCTCTCTCTCGTGTAGCGCTGGGGAAAATGAATCATTTAAGTGAAATATTTTATTGTATTGCTGCTGTTTATCACTATATTTCCTTTCAGTTATAGAAAATAGGGTGTTTTCAAGTTTATTAGTGTTTATTAGTTTATTTACTTTTCACCCTATTTGTTTAGGGCGGCACGGTGGTGCAGCGGTTAGCACTGTCGCCTCACAGCAAGAAGGTCGTGGGTTCAAACCCCGGTTGCCCCGGCCTTTCTGTGTGGAGTTTGCATGTTCTCCCCGTGTCTGCGTGGGTTCTCTCCAGGTGCTCCGGCTTCCTCCCACCATCCAAAGACATGCAGGCTAGGTTAATTGGTGTCTCCAAAAATTGCCCTAGATGTGAGTGTGAGTGTGAGTGTGTGTCTGTCTATGTGTGGCCCTGCGATGAACTGGTGACCTGTCCAGTGTGTACCCTGCCTTTTGCCCAATGTTAGCTGGGATAGGCTCCAGCCCCCCGCGACCCTGTACACAGGATAAGCGGTTGACGATGGATGGATGGATGGACCCTATTTGTTTAACCAGGACTAAAATGAATCATGGTTTTACTGTAGTAATTGTGTAACTATAGTTCATTTAAAAAAAAAATCATGGTTAATTTTCATAAAGGAATGTCACCTTAGTTAAATATATAACCATCAGATGATATTATTAATTTCTGCAATCTTTATCATTAAAAATATTTTCTGTTCTATATAAGATTAGTTTTAGTTGAGGTTTTTTTTTTTTTTTTTTTTTTTTTTTTTAATATCTTCAATATGGTTAGCCACTTTTTGTTAGTAGCTTGTAGATTAGCTGTAACTATTAGTGTCATTGTTTTTTTTAAAGAGTAGTTTGACTGAAATTTAATTTGTGGCATTTGTGTCATAAAGTTGATTACGACTTCTCAGTTACCATCATCTAGAGTTCATAAACCCAAAATTGCAATCTACATTTATATACATCAACACAGAAAGAGATTTGAACAGTGAATTCTACTCATACTTCATAAATCTCCAACTTTAAGGTATTTTCAGACTATAACGTCCAAAAAATGCCATATAGGTAGGCAGTAATATAATATACCAAGAAATTCTGTCTAGGAAGCAGTGCTGGTCCTACCCCATTAATTACAACAATGTTGGGAAGAAATATGCAAGTGCATGGCTTCTAATGTAAGCATCATAAACAAATCATAAAAGGCTTCAATCCCTAAACATGCTATTTAATCTTCTTCTTCTCTGACTATGATAATGCCCGAAAATGCTGACTAGATAGGAAGCACATTAGGATTTTAAAGTGTAAACTAAGGCAGCCCAGCATGCAGTCTAACCTTTCCCGCAGGCTCCTCTCTGGATGAAGATGATGGGCGGCTGCTGGAGCTTTTGCGCCCGGTTACTGACTCTCTTGAGCTCGCAGATGTTCCTGTAGGACACCCCGTCACTGCCACACACGGGCTCCGGGCTCTTGCACACGCACACGCCGCTCTTTCCTCTCCTCCGCACGGTGGCCGTGACTCCGGTCCCGTCAGACACGGCACAGTCCAGACCCTCTCCACACTCCGGGTCTCCCAGCTTCCCCGTGCCGCCGCAGGGCTCGCCCTCACCGGACGCGCACACCGGGCAGCAGTCGCACTGGTCGAGGATGTCTCCGGCCAGACAGTCGGCCGGTACGGGCGGACACAGACTCTTGTCGCAGCGCTCCGGACAGCCGATCACATAGCGCTTGGAGATCCGCGCGTCGCACAGCAACGGCACCAGAATTAGACACGAGCAGATAACCGATAGACGCATCATTATTATTATTCTAGAATGACCGATTAACTGTAACTATTATGGCTTAAATCTCTTGCAGTCGCGATGTGAAAGAAGTCACTGGACAAACAGACCTGGAGTCAGTGTTGCTTTATAAAGCCCGAGGAGAATAAACACGATCGCTGATTGATTGAGTGTGCATGACGTCAGTGATGTGGGTGGGACGAGTTGCGTAGGTAAACAAGGAGGCCACGCCTCCAGCATGTGTCTAAATCCAATGACAACAAATCCCATGCGCGCTCTAGAGGCCTGTACATGAAGCCGGATTCAGTGCTTAGTGCTCAGTGCTAAGCACTGAGCACAGTGCTCAGTGCAGGTAAGATTTAGAATAGTCTGACTCAGGTTTTAGGTACCATGAAAGTTCCTGCTCCATAACAGGTGCTGAACCAATCAGCTGTGAGTAAAATGACATCTCTGACGCAATCATTCCCAGTGTCCCTCAAAGCACACTTCACAAATAACATCTTAGAAATCCACAAAATGGATCCTTCATGATAAATGATTGATTTGAGAATCTAAATGTAGATTTTCAGCTGATAGAGTGTTGCTTTTCATTTACCCTCTTTAGCCATAGGGGTGATGCCACCCTAACCCCTTCTTTCTTTCATCGAGATGAGCATACAGTCGTTTACCTGAAGTTATAATAATATAAGCCGTACACAAAATACGTGTTTTGTTAAAAGAACAAATATGTCTTATTATTGCATGCCAGTTTACTGTATTCTGTATCGATTACCTTCAGTTTATTTGACATTAGAGTGTCCTGTACATCTCTTTCAAGTGCACACTTTCAAATTCTTCAAATGTTTATTGGATTAGCTGTATTGTATGTATCAATTCTATAATGTATTAATGGATGCATTTCCTTTTATATTTCTTTTACTTGAACTTCTTTAATAAATGTTGTTTTTTTTTACCTTTAAATAATAAAAAATGGTGAATTTGGAAGCTGGTATTGTTTTGAAAAGTATCAGTGAACAGTTGCTGATCTCTTTCCAGACTTCAGTGTTTTATCTCATGTATTCTGCATGACATCAGGATCTTTAGCAATTTCTTGTAAATGAAATATATCTTTCTTCATTTTTTTCAACGAAATTCTAAAAGAAGTATTAATACAAATATGATCTATTGAGTTAAATGTGTTGCTTTGTTTGGGAATAGATTCCCGTATTTGATCAATTTCTGTCTTCCTCCATTTCTCTTTAAATTCTTCAATATATGTTGAATTTGAGCAGCTTTATAATCATTTATTACATTTGGGAATTCTTAAGAATTTTAAGACTAATTCTAGTTTTACTGTTATTCCAAATATATTTATAAAGTAGTTTATTTCATTTTCTACAAACACTTTTTGATAGTAACTGATAGATTTGAAAAGATTTCTCTATTAGTTTCGTAATCAATAGTAGCCTATATTTATTTCTAATATTTTTGAATTATATATCAATTTTTAATTCAAATAAATAGAAAAGCTTTTCTATTTGAAAGAATTTGAAATAAGCTTGTGTGTTCTTGTTGTGGGTCAATATGAATACCAGCTGTTTTATATATACTGTATATATATATATATATATGTATCACATTAAGAATGAGTTTTAAGTCTTTCATGTGGATTTTTTGAGCAGTGTAAATGCATTTACATTTTTAAAATAATGTCTTGTGCACAGTTACAATGAATTGAAATTCTTATTTTCTTTATCATAAGTCTCTCGTAAGAATTGAGAAGTGAATCATGTTCTCTCGCATGATTGGTTGTGCGCTGCAAACGTCTCTCATTCATGTGCACGAGTGTAATGTAATCTTAAAGTCAGGACTGACTCCTGAGTAACAGAGAAAGTTGATGAGCTGCATCATGGGACCAGTGAAGCCTGAAACCCTCCTGGTACAGACGTCTGCTGAGAGGAATACAGTCATATATGATGTCAAAGAGAACTGAATTCATGAACTTATCAACATGTCAAATGCTTGAGCTCTGAGTCTTTAAATAAATTCATTTTTTTATTCTTTTTTTTTTTCCAGTTATAGTAGTAATATATTTCAAATGTAGAAATATAAAAAAAAGATGAACACTTTTATCTAGGCCTGTGTTACATATATTTGTATGTATTTCATATTACAATTAATTCTTTTCCTCAAAATTCTACAAACAATACCCCATAATGACAAAGTGAAAAAAGTTTGTTTGAAATCTTTGAAAATGTATTCAAAATAAAAATGAAAAAAATCACATGTACATAAGTATTCACAGCCTTTGCTCAATACTTTGTTGAAGCATCTTTGGCACCAATTACAGCCTGAAGTCTTTTTGTGTATGATGCTACAAGCTTGGCACACCTATTTTTGGGCAGTTTCTCCAAATCTTCTTTGCAGGACCTCTCAAACTCCATCAGGTTGGATGAGGAGCACAGCCATTTTCAGCTCTTTCCAGAGATGTTCAATCGTGTTCAAGACTGGGCTCTGGCTGGGCCACTCAAGGACATTCACAGAGTTGTCCTGTAGCCACCTTTGTTATCTTGGCTGTGTGCTTAGGGTCGTTGTCCTGTTGGAAGATGAACCTTCGCCCCAGTCTGAGGTCCAGAGCGCTCTGGAGCAGGTTTCATCAAGGATGTCTCTGTACATTGCTGCATTCATCTTTCCCTCGATCCTGACTAGTCTCCCAGTTCCTGCCGCTGGAAAACATCCCCACTGCATGATGCTGCCACCACCATGTTTCACTGTAGGGATGGTATTGTCCAGGTGATGAGTGGTGCCTGGTTTCCTCCAGACATGATGCTGCCACCACCATGTTTCACTGTAGGGATGGTATTGTCCAGGTGATGAGCGGTGCCTGGTTTCCTCCAGACATGATGCTGCCACCACCATGCAATATCAATTATGATCAGTGGAAACAGGATGTCCCTGACCTCAATTTTGAGTGTCATGGCAGAGGCTGTGAATACTTATGTACATGTGATTTTTGTTTTTTATTTTTGATAAATTTGCAAAGATTTCAAACAAACTTCTTTCACGTTTTCATTATGGGGTATTGTTTGTAGAATTTTGAGGAAAAGAATGAATTTAATCCATTTTGGAATAAGGCTGTAACATAAAAAAATGTGGAAAAAGTGAAGCGCTGTGAATATTTTCCGGATGCACTGTATACATATATAGATATACTTTGTGTGTGTTTATATATATGTATATATGCCTTTATATATATATTGGTGTAAACATATTGCATAAATTATTTATCAACATTATTTTTACAGTGTGAATATTAAAACTTTATTTTAACACAAGTAAATTGTTTGTCTTCTGAGACAAAGAAAGCAGCACATTTCTTCTTTCTGCTGTGAAAAGATGATCAGAATTTCAGAGCTTCTGTTTTCCATACCAGTAAAGAGGACAAATAAAAGTACAATACAAATATTAAGATATTAAAATAGATGAAAAATATGTTTTTTTGTTCCTTTAAACACATTATTCGTACTGTAAATATTAAAAGAATTGGTCCCATGAACTGTTCAAATATTCAGTAATATAAGAAACAAAAAGATTTCTTTGAGGTCTACAGATGGCTATTATCATTTCTTACATGTATTATAACTTCCCGATTGGGTCAAAATGAATGAATAATGTCCACATGTCTTGTTAGTGGTGTTTGCTCATGCTCGCATTACTAAAACTATTGCTCATATTTTTCAACAATTTGAACAAACCTCCAACTGCAAATATTAAACTTTGGCACGTTACTCATCCTGGTTGTGCAGAATGATACCTCAAATAATGCTGTTTGTTGAGGAGGGGTGTGATGTTACTTCATGTGATGAAACTTTTAGTGATAAAAAGGACACAAAAAATGCCCCATTACTTTCACAACAAGTACAGATTGATCTGTCCCCATTAGTGCAGCCTGTGTTTGTTGAAGTTACTGTTAGCGGTGTCTCCTCTCTCGAGTATTGTCAGCACAGTTCTGAGGGTGGGAATGATATGATGTCATCACCTGACTGAATTCTGGCAAAAACATGCCTTTATTAATACAATGTCACACAGTTACATCTACCGCAGGGATTACATCTAATTTCCAGGAATAAGTTGGTGGAGGAATGTCATTTCCTAAAAGAACTGTGACACTTCTCCTCTGATCGTGTTTGTCTTTGTGTGATATTGTATGTATATCTTTAAAAAATGCACTGATAATAAGTGCCAGGCTTGTACAAGTTTTAACAGTAATTTGTTTCAATAAAATAATGTATCTCAAATTTGATTGTGAAATCAATGCATGTTAGGTCATTTTCAGTCATAAGAAATCACTGAATAAAATAACAGTTGCACTGCATTGTGGGGCGAGCAAATAGTCAGTTGCCATAATGGTGATTAGTGTTATCCCTGATGGATATTTTGGACCTGAGTTCCAACCAAGCAGACCAAAACAAGTGAGCAAACTGTGCCCTCATTGGTGTGCTGCTCTGGGGTTTAGACAGATGTAGGCAATATACCAGTAAAAATGTGTCAGCCAGTACATATTGCTGGTAGGTGTGCAAACACTCTTATTGTATTTCTATAATTAGTCTGATCATAAATGACAATATGCGTGTATTATAGGAATACTCTATTCTTAATGAATAAGGTGGATGGGGTTATTTGCAGTCCTGTTCTAGTGAAACTTTAAAGAGGTTTGTATGCCAATAGTAAAGAATACAAATATAATGTTATTGTACTTGTGTACAAACCATTGATCAGCTTAAAAAAATCTCAATAGTACTCTATAGTATTCCAAGTCTTTTGAAGCAATATGATCATTTTGTGTGAGGAAAACCCTATTATGACATCATAGATCCACAGTTTTATCATCATAGAGGCACAATTATAATATGATAAAGACCCCATTGTGACATCATATATCCACCATTATAGTATCATAAAAGTATCATTAAAACCCCATTATGACATCATAGATCCACCACTATGACATCATCAAAGGCACCATTATAGTATCATAAAGACTCCATTATGACATCATTGTGGAACCATTATAATACAATAAAGACCCCATTATGACATAGATCCACCATTATCACATCATAGGTCCACCATTATGACATAATTGAGGCACAATTATAGTCTCACAAAGACCCCATTATGACATAATAGTGGCCCCATTATGACATCATACGTAGATCCAACATTTTTTCATCATAGAGGCACCATTATAACATCATTAAGACCCCATAATGACATCATAGATCCATCATTATGACATAATTGAGCCACCATTACAGTGTCATAAACACACACTCACACACACACACACACACACACACTCATACACAGCAGCATGAATCATCCAGTGGACAAAAACACAGCTAAATACTGAGACGTTCACATTGACGTGTTTTTTCACTTCATGTTGTGACATTTTGAACTGTTTAAACGGAGCCTTGGAAGGCGGAGCCGTGGCAGGTGAAGCCGCGGAAGGCTCAGGAGATAGAGCCTTGGAAGGCGGAGCCGTGGAAGGCTCAGAAGACGTGGGAGGCGGAGCCGGAGCTGTGGAAGGCTTGGGAGGCAGAGCCGTGAAAGGCGGAGCCCTGGAAGACTCGGAGGCGGAGCCGTGGAAGGCTCGGGAGACGGAGCCCTGGAAGGCTCAGGAGCCGTGAAAGGCGGAACCCTGGAAGACTCGGGAGGCGGAGCTGTGGAAGGCTCGGGAGGCGGAGCTGTGGAAGGCTCGGGAGGCGGAGCTGTGGAAGGCTCGGGAGGCGGAGCTGTGGAAGGCTCGGGAGGCGGAGCCCCGGAAGGCTCGAGGATGACCTCAGTGGTCGTGAGCACTAGCAGAGACTGGAGAGAAGGTGCCCTCTTCCTTCTCTTTCTACTTAGGCCAACAGGCGCTGGCTCGCTGACCATGGCAGGCGTGAGCTCTGGCTCACCGTGGACGGCTCTGAGGGCGGAGCCGTGGAAAGTGGAGACTGGGGAACAGAAGCCTTTCTTCTCCTCCTCTGGATGGATGAGGCTGGCAACGCTGGCTCTGGGATGGACGAGACTTCCAGCTCATTGGCCGTGGCAGGCGTGAAGGGACAAGCCATGGAAGGCTGGGGGGTGACCACTGTGGGAGGAGATGTAAATTCCTCTTTCACTACACCCACAGTGAACTCGAGTAGTGTCCAGTGAGGATACGCGGGAGGTAATAGCTCCTGTAGTGAACTACTGAGACCCGCCCTGAAGAAAACCACCAAGGAAAATTCTGGGTAGTCCACTACATTTGCCAGCTCTAGAAACTCACGAACGTGATCCTCAACTGAACGGTCCCCTTGCCTGAGGAGGAGAATTCTGACTCTGCATTCTGCTGCTTGATCCATTATTTAGTCAGTTGTTCTGTAACAAGGCAGACGAAGAGTGAGGATCTAAATCCAGCTTTAATGGGAAAAAAACAACAACAACAACAACAACAACAACAACAACAACAACAACAACAAAAAACAAAACAAAAAAACACTGGAAACCATGAACAGGACATGGAACACGACATGAATACATCTATCAACTGACAACGAATGATCGAACAACAGGGTTTAAATACATAAAGGGTAATGATTAAATGAAACACAGGTGAGGGACAATGGGAAACAGCTGGAGGTGATCAGAGCAAGGGATGATGGGTAGTGTAGTCCATGGGGAACAGATGACAGAGGCAAATCACAGGGTAGACAACAGTGAATCATGACAGTCTCTATGGCACAAGAGAGATTATAGTAGGTCTTTAAACCAATGTAACACCCAATTAACACTTATTCTGTTATTATTGAGAGTGATGTGACATTTCTGTGAAAATATTGTATATTTTGACTGATAGGAAACAGAACAGTTAATATTGAGAATTGTTATTGAGACAGGTAATGTCATTTTTAAATCTCTGTTACACTATTTTATATGGAACAAGTTCAGCACCTGCAGAAATCATCATTTGAGATTCAAATCTCATCAGTGGTGACAATTAACAAAAATGATTTTCAGATGAAAGGATAAACACTGAACATCACAAAACAAGTTGTTAAAAGTTACAATAAAAAACAAAAGCAGCATCATAGATTAAACAAGTAAACAGTAACAATCTTTCAGTAAAGACTTGATGAATTCAACCTGTTTTTATTACAGAAATTGTATATTATATATGTAACGATCCACACCGTCTTTGGTTTGTGTACCTTTTATTTTAAGTTTTGGCACCTTTTATGTTCCATATTGTTCTTTGTTTATGCACTCTTATTTTGAAAGTCTTGTCATGTCCTGTTTTCCCTCCTTGTCTATGTGTCTGGTTTTTCATTGGTTTATTGTTTGATTACTTTATTATCTGTTCTAGCTTTGTCATTGGTTTTAGTTAATTGCCTTATTATCTTGTTTTGAGTTCTGTTTGCCCATTGGCGTTTGTTTCCCCTTTGGTTTTGTATTTAGGCCCTCATGTTCACCTTGTCCTTTGTTGGTCGTTGTTTGATGTTCAGTCCATGTTGTTTGATATCCTGCCTTAGTCCGTGTTCCTGCCTATGCCCTCCTTGGAAGACTCCCCGTGTCATTATCTTGCGTTCATGTCTTTATTTTCCCCTCGTGGATGTTTCATTTGTTCCTGTGTTTATACTTCCCTTTACTTTGTGACATTTAAATAAAGCTGCACCTGGATCCTTACTCCCTCGTCTGCCCACTTTGTTACAGAACGACCAACCACAATGGATCCAGCAGCCCTCACTGCCCAACAGGTGAATTTCCTGCTTCTCGGCCTCAAACAGGAGGACCGCCCGATAGAGGTCCACGTCACTGAGTTTCTGGAGCTGGCAAATTCTTCGGATTTCCCAGATTTCAGCTTGGTGGTTTTCTTCAGGGCAAATCTCAACAGTCAGCTAAAGGAGCGGTTGCCACCAGCGACCCCCTGCTGGACGCTCCTCGACTTCCTAGAGGAGACCCTCAAGATCTGTGGCTCGCCTTTCACTGTGGGTGATGCGGAGGAGGACACTACCTCTCCTCCCACAGTGGTCACCTCCCAACCTTCCATGACTCGTTCCTCCACGCCTGCCATGGCCAACGTGCCCCCAGCCTTGTCAGTCCCAGGGCCAGCGTTGACAGCCCCGTCCGTCAGGAGGAGGAGGAGAAGAGGGAAGGCTTCCGCTCTTCAGTCTCAGCCTGCCACGGCCAACGAGCCAACGTCCACGCCTGCCACGGCCAACGAGCCAACGCCCACGCCTGCCGCAGCCAACGCGTTGCCAGCCTCGTCCGTCGCAGCGCCAGCGTTGCCAGCCTCGTCCGTCGCAGCGCCAGCGTTGCCAGCCTCGTCCGTCGCAGCGCCAGCGTTGCCAGCCTCGTCCGTCGCAGCGCCAGCGTTGCCAGCCTCGTCCGTCGCAGCGCCAGCGTTGCCAGCCTTGTCTGTCAGGAAGAGGAGAAGAAGAGGAGAAGAAGAGGAAGGGCTTCCGCTCACCAGTCTCCGCCCTCCACGGCCCCGTCCTCAGAGCCAAAGCCAGAGCCAGCGCCTGTAGCCTCGACCGTCCAAGAGCCAGAGCCAGCGCCTGTAGCCTTGACCGTCCAAGAGCCAGAGCCAGCGCCTGTAGCCTCGACGGTCCAAGAGCCAGCGCCTGTAGCCTCGACGGTCCAAGAGCCAGCGCCTGTAGCCTCGACGGTCCAAGAGCCAGCGCCTGTAGCCTCGACGGTCCAAGAGCCAGCGCCTGTAGCCTCGACGGTCCAAGAGCCAGCGCCTGTAGCCTCGACCATCCAAGAGCCAGAGCCAGCGCCTGTAGCCTCGACCGTCCAAGAGCCAGAGCCAGCGCCTGTAGCCTCGACCGTCCAAGAGCCAGAGCCAGCCCTGTAGCCTCGACCGTCCAAGAGCCAGCCCCCCCTTGAGCCTCCCACGGCTCCGCCTCCCGAGCTTCCCAGCGCTCCGCCTCCCGAGCCACCCAGCGCTCCGCCTCTTGAGCCTTCGAGACCACAGTCACCAGAGCCTTCCACGCCTCTGTCACCAGAGCCTTCCACGCCTCTGTCAACAGAGCCTTCCACGCCTCTGCCTCTGAAGACTGCCTCGGCTCTGCCTGCGCCTGCTCCGCCACCAGACCCTTCCACGGCTCCGCCTCCAAACCCATCCACAGTTCTGCCTTCCACGGCTCTGCCTGCTCCGCCTTCTACGGCTCTGCCCCAGAGGGCCTTCATGGTTCCGCCTTTCACGGCACTGCCTGCTCCGCCCCAAAGGGCCTTCATGGTTCCGCCTTCCACGGCTCTGCCTGCTCCGCCTTCTACGGCTCTGCCCCAGAGGGCCTTCATGGTTCCGCCTTCCACGGCTCTGCCTGCTCCGCCTTCTACGGCTCTGCCCCAGAGGGCCTTCATGGTTCCGCCTTTCACGGCACTGCCTGCTCCGCCCCAAAGGGCCTTCATGGTTCCGCCTTCCACGGCTCTGCCTGCTCCGCCTTCTACGGCTCTGCCCCAGAGGGCCTTCATGGTTCCGCCTTTCACGGCACTGCCTGCTCCGCCCCAAAGGGCCTTCATGGTTCCGCCTTTCACGGCACTGCCTGCTCCGCCTTCTACAGCTCCGCCCCAAAGGGCCTTCATGGTTCTGCCTTTCACGGCACTGCCTGCTCCGCCTTCTACGGCTCCGCCCCAAAGGGCCTTCATGGTTCCGCCCACCACGGTTCTGCCTGCGCCTGCTCAGCCTTCCAAGCCTCCGGAGCCTTCCAAGCCTCCGCCTCCAGAACCAACCTGGTCTCCGCCTACCATGGCACCGCCCCTGGAGTCCTCCTCGACTCTGCCTACAGAGCCTACCGCAGCTCTGCCCACTTCCCCTGAGACTCCTCCCAGGCCTTCTGACCCTGTCTTGTGGCCTCCTCCCAGGCCTTCTGACCCTGTCTTGTGGCCTCCTCCCAGGCCTTCTGATCCTGTCTTGTGGCCTCCTCCCAGGCCTTCTGACCCTGTCTTGTGGCCTCCTCCCAGGCCTTCTGACCCTGTCTTGTGGCCTCCTCCCTGGCCTTCTGACCCTGTCCCGTGGCCTCCTCTCAGGCTTTCTGACCCTGTCCCGTGGCCTTCCTCTAGGCCTCCTGACCCTGTCCCAGTCCTGTGGCCTTCTCCTTGGCCTCCTGACCCTGTCCCAGTCCTGTGGCCCTCTCCTTGGCCTCCTGACCCTGTCCCAGTCCTGAGGCCATCTCCTAAGCCTCCTGACCCTGTCCTAGCCCTGTGGCCATCCCCTAGACCTCCAGACCCTGTCCTAGCCTTGTGGCCATTCCCTAGACCTCCTGACACTGTCCTAGCCCTGTGGCCATCCCCTAGACCCCCTGACCCGGTCTCTGCCCTATGGCTGCCTCCCTGGCCACCTGACCCGGTCCCTGCCCTACGGCCATCTCCCTGGCCTCCTGACCCAGTCCCTGCCCTATGGATGACCTAGTCTCGACCCCACAGCTGCCTCCCAGACTTCCCGACCCGGTCCCCTCCTTCAAGTCGTCCCCTCGGTCCCCTGGGCATCTGCCTGGCCTCCTTGGTCTCCTGGCCGCCCACCTGTTTTGTCATGGTTTCTCTGTCCTAGTCTTGTCCCTCGTGTCCCCTTGATCTGCCTGTTCGTCCCTGTTTTCCGTTGTCGTTTTGCCCTTCCTTTTGTTAGGAGCATCTGGGATCCGCTCCTTAAAGGGGGGCTCTGTAACAATCCACACCGTCTTTGGTTTGTGTACCTTTTATTTTAAGTTTTGGCACCTTTTATGTTCCATATTGTTCTTTGTTTATGCACTCTTATTTTGAAAGTCTTGTCATGTCCTGTTTTCCCTCCTTGTCTATGTGTCCGGTTTTCATTGGTTTATTGTTTGATTACTTTATTATCTGTTCTAGCTTTGTCATTGGTTTTAGTTAATTGCCTTATCTTGTTTTGAGTTCTGTTCTCCCATTGGCTTTTGTTTCCCCTTTGGTTTTGTATTTAGGCCCTCATGTTCACCTTGTCCTTTGTTGGTCGTTGTTTGATGTTCAGTCCATGTTGTTTGATATCCTGCCTTAGTCCGTGTTCCTGCCTATGCCCTCCTTGGAAGACTCCCCGTGTCATTATCTTGTGTTCATGTCTTTATTTTCCCCTCGTGGATGTTTCATTTGTTCCTGTGTTTATACTTCCCTTTACTTTGTGACATTTAAATAAAGCTGCACCTGGATCCTTACTCCCTCGTCTGCCCACTTTGTTACAATATAAATGAAAGCAGATTTCACATTTATCCATGCAAATGAATTTAGACTTTGGTTTAAAAACCTCCAGAGAGCCGAGTGTGACTGCTGTGAGCATTTTTCCATTTCACTTTTTGATTTGTAACTATTAGCACCAAATAAACAAACAAAAATAAATATAGAAATACAATTCTACAGTAAATAGATTTCACAAATATGTATGTCCACATATGTGTACAGCGGGACTAAATTATAAAAGCTATAGACAATCAGATTATATTCATGAAATATTTGATTATGTGTCCAGTAGTGTTGATTATTCATGTTATTAAGATGTTATAGATATTACAGCTGATTTTCTATAAAGATGAATGAATAATTCTGATTAAAAGTAATGCATCATCCAATCACTGCTGACCATATTCAAATAAAATGATCCATTATAAATTGTGAATCTATGTACTGATTATTATTGTCTCATGTGTGTCAAACATGTTGAGTGATCCAAACATCATCTGCAGTCTGAAACTGAACTTTTCATCAGATTTTAGCAGTGAACGCACTTAACTGCATAGAGAGCTATAAGATGCTCCCTTGATCCCTATTTAGTGAATGACTTAACCTCCAGTGTGCTGTCTGTCTGCACTGATCTCAGAACAGTTAGAAATGCACCTTAACCTCATCCTAACTCCATATAAAGCCTCTGAAAGACACATTTTTCATCTTTTGCATGAATACATTTATTGTCAATGTGAAAATGCACATGAAATATATAAGAATGCATTTATTAATGTTAATGAATAGAAGGGTATTGTACAGTGATCAAATATAACAACATTTATATTCAAATGAAGTGAAATTGTGTTAAAAATATTCATGTTTTTGAACTTTTGAGGGAATAATGTCTCATTCTCCACATACGTGGACTTCATGTTTATCAGCGCGCTGACGCGTGAAAAATGAACAGATTCATTAAAGCGACATATCAATCCAAACTAGAGACGTTACTCTTTACAAACAAACATGTTTCAATCAAAAAACTTAAAGAGGTTTCTTATCAGAGGCACTTTTGTTGGAGTGTTGTTGTGTCACGTGACTCATGCGGCAGAAGTTTAACTCTTAAATGACAGTGTAGAGTCTTGTGAACAGTATTCAGCTGGTTTTAACTCATTTAAATTATGTGTTGTGTATAACGAACCTAAAATACAATGACCACACATGTGGTTAAACACACTCAAACACAATTCCTCATTTGAATCACAAATAAACGAAGTGTTCAGCACTGGAAAATTGGACTCAGTCTTATGTGTGAATGGGGACTGATGCTGTCAAACAAGACTCCAAAAATGACATTTGAGAAACACACTAAAAGTGCTCCATCTGATTGTACATTGTATTTCAAGTCTTCTGAAACTGATGTGAGGAACAGAACAAATTTAAATCTTTATTCACTTCGAATCTTCCCCTTAATTTGAGCTCTTAAATCTCTGCCCAAAATTAATAATCATAATTATTCATGAGAAGGTGTGGCCTTAACCTATGAGAGTTGATTTTTCTGAAGCTGTCATCCTGAATCACGGGTCGAAGTGCATTTCTTTACAGTAAGATGTGACCGGCGCTGCTGAAATGTTGTTTGTAACATGAGATTTTATTGAAGAGTGTGAACAATTATACACAGATGGAGTTACTGCCATCGGCTGATTGATACTGCAATCAATATGTAATCATGTAACCATAAACGCAACTAATCTGATTACATCATACAATGTGATGTAATCTAATTACAAGTACTTGATTTAAAAAATCTGGATACGTACTCTGTGTAATACATAACTATAACAACAGCGTAAGCAACACAAGCAAAAAAACCCGAATATTTCATTGACAATTTTAATGTTTAATTCCACAAAATAAATAACGATCATGAATATTAGGTACAGAGTTTACAAGGTTGAAAACAGCTGGAGACACTGAAAGAATGCAGGCACTTTTACAGATGGAGCTGTTTACAGACAGACAAGTCCAGACAGGAGCACAAAAACCACATGGAGTGTGTGCATTCATAATATCTGAATCTGTCACACACTCATGACTGTGCTTATCAAACATCGGTGCTATCTGTACTGTAAGCCATCCTGGAAACAATACACTATATTTAAAGAGAAATTTGAAACATTGAAAATCTGGGATTGAAAATCTAATATAAACCTGGAAATAAACAGTATTAATATATATCTCTAAAAAAGAAAAACAAAACATCGTGCTGTAAAATTAGTGAGAACGTCTAGGTGACTAATCCAGTTTGTGACCATGTTAACTTGTCTGTACAAACATTCAGAGAACTTTTCACTCAAAATCTTCCTTGATAAATGCCAATAAAACTCCAGTGTATAGTGTTGGAATCTAACATGACAAGCTGGATGATCCCAGTTCAGTTCTGTCAATGAAAACATGCCAACTACACAAACCGCAATATTGTGATGCAGTACGAGAGTGGAAGGGTTCATTGTACTGCACTGGATTCGGGTCTGTCAAGACAAAATAACTAAACGAATAAAAACTCACACAAAGTCCAATTCAATTAAATACACAAAACATAAAACAAAAATCAGAAAATGAAATTCAGTTAGCAATAAAATCAAGAGCATCCTGACTTTGCAGCCTATAAAAATAAAACATGTTATTGTAAGACAAAGTCTCACCGAACCCCCAGACGAAAGGCAGAAAAGCACCCGATTAATTAAAAGAATATCAAGCAGATCATATGAGGTCAAGCTCCTCAAGTAGTAGGGATGCACAATATATCGGAGATTTCTTTTTATTATCCATAAATGTCTGAGTAAGATATATTATTGTTTGATTTTTATTATTTTATATAAACATTATATTTATTGTTTAAAAATAAATAAAATGTTTTTATTGAAAAATATTAAAATAAAATATATAAATGTAATAAATAAAACCTCAATTTAATTTATTACTTTATTTTATTAAATATTTGTATTTTTAAATAATATATATAAATGTATTCTTTTATTTTACATACATAAAAAATGATTTAATTTATTTCATTATATTTATCTTTATAATTTATAATATTTTATGGATCTTATTTTCCCCCCAATTCAAACTGTAACAGCATTAACTTAAACAGTATTCAGTACATCATTTCAACTGTACATTCAAATGTTTTTCACCTTTAAACACCTGCAGAACAATTACCGGTGAAATGACCGTGACGTTACAGCCGTCAAAAGCTCTCCGGGGTCTTTTGAGCAGCAGATTTCAGTGGTGGATTTGAACAGCGCTGCACTTTTAATAATCTTTTTTACAATTTTAAACATTAATATAATAATATAATATATAGTATGCAGCTTCTTTCTGAACTATCAACAATCTAGTTTTAATCTTGGTTCAATAAGCCTGCGTGTTTTTGTCATACATGTGACAGGTTGATGAATACACATCCTCACGTTTAACACACTTCAAAAGCCTGAGAAATGTGGCGTATGTAAATCAAAAACAACCATGTGACATGCAATATGGGGATGGCAAAAGAACCCGGAAGTGCCGCAGCCAAGAGTTTGTTTGGAAACGTCACTTCATCTGCATTATTAGCAGTTATCAGCCATGACATGAAAATAATGATCGGCTATTCTACCAACATTTGCATGCTATCGTAGCTTAGTCAAGAGTCTAGTTTGAGTTGAGTTAAAGTCACAGGCCTCGTAATCACCTGACTGACAGTCCTATGGTTTATGAACCTGTTTCAGTGTACGCTTCTGTCTGTGAGAGGCTTGAGAACGATCAGCGAATAATTCCACAGGACAGTCCATGTCCCATGATGCATTGGGCATGATTCCTCCCAAGTCCCTGTCCTGCTTTTGACTGTAATAGGTTTGCTTGTTTTGAGATTACTTTTTTCAACATGTGCCTGTGTGGACTATACGCATCTCATTACACCTTGGTAATCTGAAAATCTTCATCCAATGAGCAATTGTGTGACTTTGTTTTGTTGCTCCGCCATTGCCATGGCGATACATCATCGTCGTTCACTTGAAGAAGATTTGGGGCAACTCCTGGAGGGACAGTCGAGTTCGGGCCCCCAGCAGCCGGCCTTTGAGGTCGGGCCCCTCCCACACCGTGCTGAGGGCCTGAGGCGGAGTGGCATTCTGGATAATGGTGTTCGGGGAGGGGTGAGCGACGAGCTGGCACACTGGATTCGCTGTTGAAGATGGCGGCGGGTTCGGCGGGCTCCTGCGGAAATGACAGCAGCACCAGAAGTGCAGGAGAGTTAGAACATTGAGGACCGACACAGAGAGAACTCAAGAACAAGCAGCAAGAGTTACAGCAGGAAGATTAGTAGGAATCACAAGGACACATGTGCCAGACAGGTCAGGAGATACAACAGTGCATCAGAGGAAGAGCTCATTTTGGATTGTTAGTGTTTCATTTGAATCTCTGAAAGGTAAAAATAAAAGCATTACAGGCACACACAGCAAACAAACACCACAGGAGGATTCAACATCAAGGCAGGCGAAAAAAAAAACTTTGGGGAAATAATTTTTAGCTTGATGAAAAGTTGATGAAAAATAATGCTTTAATAAATGTTTTAATGATAAAGGTTAGTTCACCCAAAAATGAAAATTCTCTCATCATTTACTCACTCTCATGATATCCCAGTTATGGGATGTATGACTTTCTTCAGAACTATTTTAAAATAGAAAATGTTTCTTTACTAATTGATTGGAGATTTCTCTTGTGAAGGTACAAAAATAACAGACAGTGAGCATAAACGTCATCCATATGAAACCAGCTGTTAAATGAATCTCTTCTAAAGGTCATCATTTATTCATGTGCATGTTGTTCCAAACCTAAGATTTGGTTCTCGTTTGATTTTCACATCAGTGACAGCCAATTGCATTGATTCTTGTATGTCACGTGACCAGTGTTGACTGTAATTTGATGTTTAGCTAAGTTAATTACTTTTATGCAAGTACATTACTTGGGTTTCACATTTCAAACATAGTATTATTTATGTAGAATTTCAAACAGGAATTCTATTCATATGTATGTCTTTGCGTTTCTGCGATACCACAGTAGGGAAGAAACACTTGCTGCTGTGGGTACGACTTATGTGCAACAATGAATTATAAGGAAACATAGACAATTATTTAAATAAAATGTACTAGAAAGTAACTAAATTAATCAGAAATGTAATTACTTTTCCAAATAAGTAATCAGTAATCTGACAACAAAATGATAAAAGTAATTAGTAATTTGCATTATTGCATTAATTTGTTGATTAATTTTGTGAGCAGGCTACAGATAACTTGACATGACTGATCACGTTATGCCAAGTTTAAATATACACAAGTGGTGAATGAGAAAGTCTGGGTTACTGTTGTAACCCTCGTTCCCTGATGGAGGGAACGAGATGTTGTGTCGATTGAAGCAATCTGTCAGGGAGAAAAGACCCCTTTCATATGAGTTCAGGCCACACATGGAAGTGGCACGGTAGTAGGTCCTACCTAGCGAGGGAGGAGTTACTACAAACACAGCGACCGGGGGCAGAGGGGAGAGGAGACGTGGGTCTGCTGGCAGGGGGACCATACCACGGAAAATACAGCATAGGGGGTAATCACGATGACCGATACCTGTGGAGCACCTAAACCAGTACAGATTAGTTAGTAACTGTAGTGGGTCTGGTTGGGAATTCCCCCACTGAATTTGTGAACCAGAGGGCTAGGGAGGAAAGACATCCAGGGAGTGCGAGTTTAGCGGACTCTCCTGGGAGAAAGAGCCCACGTGATCGCCTCAGTGAAGGGGAAGGGCGCTATGTGCAAGCAGGACACCCAGTCAGCTGTTCCGCATTACCGAGTCCAACGTGCTCGGACCTGAGAAAATAAGGGACTAGACCGACTCAACCCTTAAGATTGAAGAATCTTATAAAGGTATTGGGTGTTGCCCAGCCCTCCACACTGCAGAAGTCTTTTAGGGAGGCAGCTTCGCTTGCAGGTTCACTACTTCTGAGGGAGTCATAGGAACCTTGGGCATCTAGCCTGGTCGAGGTCTTAGGATGACATGAGCATCTGGCAGACTGGACTCCAGGCAAGTGTCGCTGACAGAGAATGCTCCGAGGTCCCCAACCCTCTTGATGGAAGTGAGCGCAATCAGGAGGGCCATCTTCAAGGATAGTTGATCATGTCTACGACAGCAGGTGTTAGGCCACTTGGATCTTCTGCCAAGGGCCAGACGTGCCAGAGGTCTGGGCACGGACGCCAGAGGGTGCCCCGTCCCTGAGAAAGAAGGTCCCTTCTCAGGGGAATTCGCCAGGGATGTGCTGTCGCGAGGAGCATAAGATCTGAGAACCAAGTCCGAGTGGGCCAATAGGGGGCCACTAGGGTGACTTGTTTCTCGTCCTCCCAGGCCTTGCACAGCAGCTGTGCAAGTAGGCTCACTGAGGGAAATGCGCATTTGTGCAGGCCCCAGGACCAGCTGTGTGCCAGCGCATCTGTCCCAAGGGAAGCCTGCGTTAGGGAGTACCAGAGCAGGCAGTGGGATGTCTCTTGGGAAACAAACAGGTCCACCTGTGCTTTGCCGAACTGCTCTCATATCAGCTGGACCACCTAGGGTGGAGCCTCCACTCTTCGCTGAGCATGCCCTGTCGCAACAGCGCGTCCGTTGCTGTGTTGAGGCTGCCCGGGATATGAGTGGCGTGCCGTGTCGCTGATGACTCCAAAGGAGGAGATGGCGGGAGAATTGTGATGTGACAAGATTGTACACGGCCATGGCGATTTATGCACGCCACCATTGTGGTGCTGTCTAAACAGATCAAGATGTGCTTGTCCTGGATCAATGGGAGAGACCTCCACAGGGCTAGAAGTACAGCCAACAACTCTAAGCAGTTGACGTGCCAACGGCTCTATCGCATCCCTGTGGGGCGAGTGCCTGGCGAACAATATTGCGTAGCTGAGTCGGATGGTCCCGGCCAGCCAGCGTAGTGAGTTGGAAGCGTAAGCGATGCGTCCAAGCACCGAGCGAGGGGCACTAAGGGGACGATCACGTATGATGTACCCGGTGGGGCTTCACAGCGGGAGGAACAGGTCATTTTATGTTGGAGAGCAAATTTGCATCCCGAAACAGTTGTGCTGTGAAAAAAAACTCAAAGCATTTACCTTGCTCTGCGTACCTGGCTGGAGGCGAGAACATGACTGAAGAGGAGATCCAATGAAGGCGTCCTCTAGACTTGTTAGAACCGGACCGCCGGGAGTCTACTGTCGAGGCGTGGAGGCGAGGGAACCCCGTCCATGGGGCTGTGACTGTAGGTGTTTGGCGCTTGACCCCTGTGAGAATGGCATGTGGGGGCACCGGTTAGGTGACCGAAGAAGTGAGGAAACCGCTCTCTTTTTCCTGGCAATGTGGGTACCGTGGCCCAGGGGGGTGAGGCAAGAGATTTCACTCCCGGCCCTCCACAGGGAGATGGAGTGGTCCAGATACCAACTCCGTAGCGGCCATTTCGCTCCTTGGTTTAATCGTCTCAGGAACGCAATTGATTCTTTTGGGTCCCAGTAATGGTTCTTGAGACGGGGGAGTCAGCTTCCTGCGGGGAGCTCTACGCTGGGGCTGAGAGCTGGGCCCAGGTTGAAGCGGAGCTGCCTGTTGTTTAGAAGCTGCAGTGGGACACCCTTGGTGAGCAGATGGAGCACGGCTCATGCTGGAAGACTGCTGGGTAAAGTCTTCAATGATGTAGCCAAATAAGCTGAACTGGGAGATGGGAGATGGGGGCGTTGAGAAAGCGGGCTTTGATGGGGTTCTGCATCTCGACCAGGTTCAGCCAGGGATGGAGGGTTCCAGTCCAGACCCGCGCTCACACCGGCCCGGGCAATCATAGCGGACATTTGTGCATCAGGCTCAGACTGGATGAGCAGACCCGAAGGTGGCAGCCCAGTTGAGTCATCAGCATCAGACGCTGCTGTGATGCTCTCCGATACAGTGTCAAAATCATATTCCACCTCGCAGGGTCCGAGGGAGACATCAGCTTGACCGTGGGGTGAGCCGGTCTTGCGTTGGACCCCGACAGAAGCAAATGAGCATGTTGGGGGTGGGTGGTTCATGGGGATTTACCCGGCGACAATGAGCCTGCTGCACTCCCCAAATCACCTTCATCACCAGCCGCGCTGGCCCCAATCCCATAGGCACGGGGGGTGGCTGAAGTGGCTTTTTCTCAGAGGAAAGAACGGCGCAACTGCAACGTTGCAATGATTATGTTCTTGCAATAAGAACATCAACATTCATAAAACGCTTCCTGCGTGTGATCGCAGCTCAGACACGCTAGGCAGCTCTTATGACCGTCAGAAGCGGAGAGGTATCTGCCGCATCCAGGAATTACACAAAGGAGGGAAGACATCTTTAAAAAGACGCATCTTTAAAAAGACATTCAACGCCAATGTGTATACTCTTTTAGAGGAATTATACTCTTTTACAGGTCTATTTGCTCTTTAAGGAAACGCTGTCGAAGCGCTCAGGGGCGTGGACTACACTGACGTGCAGAGAAGGGTGAAAGCCACTGGTAATGCGCCATAGGATCCAACAGCAATGCTCTTAGAGGCGAGTGGAACAGTAGTGAAACACCAGCTTGCTGAACACACAACCGCTCGGCTCCGAAGAAAAACTCTGACTAGACAGATGCATGATTCCCTCATTTTATACCTGTATATCCAGGAGAGGGACATGCAAATTCTGTCTGCCAATTTCTCATTGGTCTTTTCTCAAGTTCAGAGGTAACCGAGGCCTTCAAGAAGGACCTCTAATGTCGCTTCAATCGACACAACATAGAGTGAGCGACAGAAGGGGAACAGAAGACTTTTAGCGAATAACCACTAAAATTACACTCTGTTCCTCACACAAAGCTATTGTTTGAATTCAGAATACTTGGAATACAGCGCATACAGTGGTGCTTGTTTTATTTTTGGATCTTGATTGAGACATATAGGTTTGGAATGACATGAGGGTGAGTTATTTGGAGTGTACTTTTTATTTTTTATCTCTTTATCTCTTTTTATTGTCTCCCCTTTTCTCCCCAATTTGGAATGCCCAATTCCCAGTGCGCTCTAAGTCCTCATGGTGGCGTAGTCACTCATTCTGGGTGGCGGAGGACAAATCTCAGTTTCCTCCATGTCTGAGACGTCAATCTGCCCATCTTATCATGTGACTTGTTGAGCACGTTACCACAGAGATGTAGCGCATGTGGAGGCTTCACGCTATTCTCTACACCATCCATGCACAACTCATCACGTGCCCCACTGAGAACGAGAAACACATTATAGTGACCACAAGGCGGTTACCCCATGTGACTCTACCCTCCCTAGAAACCAGGCCAATTTGGTTGCTTAGGAGACCTGACTGGAGTCACTCAGCATGGCCTGGATTCAAACTTGCGACTCCAGGGGTGGTAAGAGTGAACTACTCTTTTAAAGGTGCACTAATTAATTTTTGTTTTTTGTTTTACTTATTTATGCTACAGAATTTGTCATTCCAAAACCAACTTGAGGGGTTAGCAGCCTTATGTAGAATAAAACAATACTTTTATTTCTAGACCCCTGAAAGGACTGGAGTTTTCATCTCATGTGAGTTTATATCATATTAAACAGATATGACAAAAGGCACTATTCATTTCTGGTGTAGAAAAAGCCACCATTAACAGTCAAGACACTCGATCTAGCTGAGATTTTTCAATGGCTGTTTATAAATGAATATAGCTTAAATCCATGCTGTGGTGAATGAACATGTTTTTCAACCAGACTTGCTGAGCAATAGAAGCATTTGGTCTTTCAGGTGTGTTAGGTTCATTCACTCATGCTCAATGAGCTCTACTGAAACTATATGGCAACCTCTCACAATCCCCAGCATGCATTCAAATCCATTTTCATTGGAATTTTTCATTCAGGATTTAGATCTTCATACCAAAACTAGTGTCTGTAATATCAAACAGTGAGAATGCTTCAGTAATTACAGGTGAGTTTGTGCAATGCATGATTGTAAATAGCAAGAAAAGAACATCTAGGTCAGGAAATTAAATTAAACATTTAAGATGGACATTTAAATAAAATGATAAGAGTAAGAAATATGACTTGTTATTATATTATGACCATTCAAGCCAAATACTCCAAGACCTGCAGTTCAGCATATGAAAAACACACTCAAGTTTGAACGGCTCAGCCAGCATTTGCTTTAAAACCACATCTGGAAATAAAATACTGGAATAATACTGGCAGTGTTCCCCATCTGTCGCTCACTTCAAACGTTGTGTCAAAGAAGCAACACTAGGGGTCTCTCTTGAGTGCCTTTTGGATCTCTGATCTATGAGAAAAGGCCAATGAAGAATTGGCAGACAGAATTTGCATGTCCCGCCCCCGGACATATGGCTATAAAGGGAGGGAAATGCATCTGCTTCATTCAGAAAATTTCTTTGCAGCCGACTGGTTGTGTATGCAGCGAGCTGCGAGTCACACACTGTTCCTTCCATCTCTGAGCGATTGCTGTTGGATCTACGGCGCATATCAGCGTCTTTCGCCCTTCTCTGCACAGCAGTGCAGCTTTGCCTCCGGGCGCTTCGACAGCGCAGTTAAAAGAGTTTATTTCTCTAAAAGAGTTATTTCCTCTAAAAGAGCATATGTTGCGGTTGCGGCTTTCCTTCACCCACCTTTGGGCCAGAACGCCCAGTCTGAGGCTGATGCCCAGATGTCCGACATGCTTGCTCGGGCTGCCGTCAGCGTGGGGCTGTACTGGAACCCTTCGTCCTCCCCACAGCATTCACGGCTGGATCATTGGTTCCTTGGGCCTGTGAGCCGCTCACAGCCACCCAGGTGGATAGAGCGGTTGCGATCTACCTGTGCCCCAAGAACGCCGCCACCTGGCGGGGTCGCCCTGTGCTCCCCTCCAAGGCCTGTAGGATGACCTCTTCACTGACCTCCAAAGCCTGCAGTGCCACCAGACAGGCCACTTCCGCCTTGCATGCCATGGCCCTCCTGCAAGTCCACCAGGCCAAGGCACTTAAAGATCTGCACTTGGGTAGTCCTGATCCCGACGTGCTGCAGGAACTTCGCTCAGGGACCGACCTCACCCTCAGGGCCATGAAGGTCACAGCACGGTCACTCGGGCAGGCGACGGCCACTCTCGTGGTTCAGGAACATCATCTGTGGCTGAACTTGGTCGAGATGCGCGAAGTGGACAAGACACGTTTCCTCGACACACCTGTTCGGCCTTTTCGGCGACACCGTCGAGGACTTCGCCCAACAGTTCTCGAAGGTGAAGAAGCAGATGGAGACCATCTCACACAACCTGCCCCGCCGCAAACCTGCCCCCACGGGCCACACTCCGTCTGCTCGCCGAGGGCATCCTCCTACGGCTAAGAAACGTGCAGCTCCGCCTCAACCTGGGCCCAGCTCTCAGCCCCTGCGTCGAGCGCCCCGCAGGAAGCACACGCCTCAGCGGTCCTCAGACGCCCAACCCAGAGACCAAGACGTTCGCTCCATAGCTGGTAAGAAGACCACTCCGTCCCCCGGTGGATGGCCGGGAGGGGAATCCTTTGTTGAATTTATTTAATTTGCCGCACCCCGAAGTACCCAAATTCTCTATAAAAGAGCTATTTCCTTTATCTCTGGGTCACCTGGCCCGCAAATGCTGTTCTCACGGCACTCTGCCGCCACACCTCAACAGTCCCGGCATGCTGGACGCAGACCTCTCGCCTTCAGCCCCATGACCGGCCGGCCGGTTTTCTCAGCACCAGAGCCTCGGGACACACCCTTGCCTCCCGACGCCACATTTCCTGCTCTGCCCAGTCGGGTACGTCAAAAATAACTGTACCCTTAGTGCCCCTAGCTTGGAGTTTGGACACGTGGCTCTCACTTCCCAATCCGTCATGCTGGCTGGCCAGGACCATTCGACTCGGTTATGCAATTAAATTTGCCAGGCCCCCCCGACTCAGCAAACATGCCAAATCCCTGCGCGTGGAAATCGCGTCTCTTTCTCAAAGACGCGATAGAGCCTGTCCCTCCAACAGAGATGAAGAAGCGTTTCTACAGCCCTTACTTAATCGTACCCAAGAAAGGCGGCGGCTTACGACCGATCTTGAACTTTCGTAAGCGAGACGTTGTGTCCTCCCGGCCACATCGCTGAACCGAGCCACTGTTGCGGCCAAACCATTGTCGGCTCCTCAGAAAAACCCTGAATGAAACAGATGCATTTCCCTCCCTTTATACCCGTATGTCTGGGGGCGGGACATGCAAATTCTGTCTGCCAATTTCTCATTGGCCTTTTCTCATAGGTCAGTAGAGAGACCCCAAGTGTCGCTTCTTCGACACAACGTCTCGTTCCCTCCATCAGGGAACGGAGGTTACATCCATAACCTAGACGTTTTCTATACTGTACATAACACATTTACATAATAATTTAAAAACACTTTAATGGAATATCCCCTAATTATTATTCGAATCAATAATAGCTGTGTTTTACATTATGAACTCAAATACAAATTTCAGTTAAAAACTTTCACAAAAACATCCAATGTATACGCAATAATTTGAGAATGTAAATAGATCTGATGGATGTACAGGTTGTATTCATTAACATTAATTAAATAATTACAGTAATAACAACAATTTATCAGCACTGATTCATCTTGGTTAATGATAATTTCAACATATACTCGTGCATTTTTAACATTAAAAGTTGTACATGTTTACATTAGTTAATGCACTATAACATGAACTAACAATAAACAATTGAATTTTAATAAATAAACATTAACCCATATAAATAAGTGTTGAAAAATGTACATTTTATGATGCCTACTGTATTTAATAATATTTGACCTTTTTGTAAAATTCTTCCGAACCGTTTAACATACATTAAGAGACTCCATTCACTTTTTTTTATTTTAGTCTTAATCTTATTTAGTTTGATATTTTGTAAAATTGTTCCAATTAAACGTTGATAAATTACTTTGTTGATAATATTGATAAATTACAACTTTGTGTTTTTTCTTCAGGGAATGCATATCTAATCAGCAAATAAACAATATATTTTATTATTATTGAAAGAGTGTACTGAATCTCTGGTAACTGAATTGGTCTGTGACACTTGAAAATAATTGCTAAACACTCATTTCATGAACTAATCTCTAATTGTAACTGTGCAGACCACACAGAACAGAACCCAGAAAACTATTTTAACTATGAAAGTTACAGCCAAGTGAAAATAATATATTACTGATTCCTGAACAGAAGTGTAAGAGGATGAGTGGGTGAATTGTGTTCTGAATGAATGAATGAATGAACGAACGAACGAATGAATATTAAACAGGTAAAATCCATGACTGCTGGGATGGACAGGATGATGGGTGTCAAGGGATGAAGCAGCTTTACGCCACTGAGATCTAGCTAAAGCACTAAATGTTTGTGCACTACGCAGGGCTCTAGGGAGCAAACACACAGACAGGGAGAAAGCGCAAGGGTTTGATCTCCACACATACGTGCTGCATTCACCAGAGCAGTATGTATACCTCTGTATACAAGGGTTCATGAGCCGCCTGGCCTGACGCATCTGCAACACAGCACACATTCATCAGGCACGAACACGCCAGAGACAGACAGACCGAAATGAGACATGGTAGAGTGGGGGTGAATTTCACACAGAATTTGTCCAAACTGAAATGTTATCTTGCTTTTACAATAATTTTTTTGATCATTTGACCTTGGACGAATATATATTTTTTTTAATTTTCCCGGGTTTCGGCACCAATGTAACGCGGGGTTATGATGGGCAAGGAGGAGAAGAGAACCGGCTTGTCAATATAAATAATATTTGAATGAAGAACTTAAAACAAAAGCATAAACAAACACATAGGACAACGGACATGTCCGTGATTAAGCTCTCTCTCTCGAACCGTCGTCACCGGCCGCCTTTATCCCTCGCGCGCCCCATCAGGCCGATTGGGGACCGGGCGTGCAACATTCCAGCCCGGCCCCGCCCCCCTCCACTCCACAATGCGTGACCTACAGAAGATGGAAACGTCACACACTGACCTCTGTGTCTCAATACAAAGTGTTTTTATTGTTGCAGGAAAGCGAGTAGAAAGTATATTTGAACACTTTTATTTGAATATTATAATGTTATTTAATTCAACCAGGAACCCTTATGCGTGACATTATATCCTGTCCGTTGCGGTGTCTGAAATAGTTTTGCATGCACAAAGTCTAGAGTGACCGCCCCTTAATTATAAATCTAATATTATATATAGGCCTATAATAAAGATAAAAATTCAGATAATTCAAAGACATTGCATTATTGTGGCAGACGATTATTTCTACGTCAAATTGAGTTGGTCAATCTGTCCGAGGCAGACACGAGGGCTGTTCTAACAGGACATGGTCTGTACACATCTGTCAGACAGCGTCTCACTGCGGTTGACTGGTTTGAAACTTTTAAAAATGCATCTCTAGACGCCTGTACGCTGCTCGTTCCAGCAGTCTTTGAAAGTTTGTACAGCTGGAGCGGTGCTGACCCCCCTTTGCTGACTGACACTTGAAAAACATGAAGGATAGCTTGAATTGCACCAATGTATAATGTTGCAATGTATATCATAAATATGGGATTTCCATATGGTCAGGGGGTGTGATTAATTTTTGTAACTTTTTTTTATATATAGTTTAATCGCTCTTAATTAGCACATTATTAGTTCGGTTTTAGAAGTTTTTTGCACCAAAAATTAAGTCGTTATTCGTTTTACACAAACATTTTCTATTCTCTCTCTGACCCTTACAAGTTTTCTTTTGCTGTTGTGCCTTTAAGACTCATAACAACCTCTTGAAATGTGAAATGAGAAAAAGCACTGCGCTAACATGGACGGCGAGTCTAATTTAGTTTGAAACGCAATCCTTCAGTAACAGCTTCTTTGCAAAGCTGCATGACATTTTGACAGATTCATAAAACCATCTGTGTTGAAAAATGCAGCTGAAACTGTTCAGATCAGACTGAAATCATCAGGGATCATTAATACATTTCAGCTGATCATTGCTACAGCTGTGATTCTTCAGAAGGATCCGCAGAGTGACAGATGCTACACACATACACAAACAGCACAAGCTTTCACACACTTTCCCACATTTTACTCTTACTGTTGTTTAGGAATAATAGTGTCTATCCTACTGAGTCTTTATTACCTCACAGTGACTCTGAATGACCCAAAGTTCTGATCTCTGAACAGGGTCCTGTCCCAAATGGCAGAAAGTTGCAAAAGTTCAGAACAATGTTATGGAGAAGTCTTTGAGGAGGACTTTATGAGTTCTGGAGGTTACCGTATGTTTTCATAATAGTATCTCAGAATATCAAGGGCATTTGGGCTCCTCATGATACGACCTCTTCAATGCTTTTACCACTTACATGACTCTGTTAAGCAGTAGATCTTGAGACGTCATGATTCTTTTATGGATAAGGGGTGCAATTTTCAAATGGTAGAAAATGTCCCACAGTAACCCAGTGAAAGAGTAGAAGATTCACATGTAGAACTATGAACTATGCAGCACATGTATGTGTCATTTCAAGATGATTTTGAATTGATTTTAGGCAAAGTGTGCATCTTCATATGGACTCAAGGGGTTCATTGTGATCTTACTGAAAGGAATAGTTCACCCAAAATGAAAATATTGTCATCGTTTACTCATCCTGATGTGGTTCCACACCTGTATGTATTACTTTCTTTCTTCTGTGAAACACAAAAGGAGATGAAGAGAAAAGCTTATGAAGAATGTTCATGCTGGTCTTTCCCATACAATAAAAAGATGAATGTGGCCGTCTAGCTCCAAAAAGTACTTAAAAGACCCATAAAACTTCTCCTTTCATGTTGCATGGGAAAAAAGAGAAAAGGAGTATATGATGACAGAACTGTCATTTTTTGGTCAACTATACTTTTAGGACTGGACATTTGGTAGTTCAATCCAAGTGGCACTTGAAAAGAAACATGGCTGGTTTAAAGATGAACAGGATGAGTTGCTACAATACATCCATCAGAGAGAGCGAGAGAGCGAGAGAGAGAGAGAGAGAGAGAGAGAGAGAGAGAAGAGATCTTACGGAGGCTGCCGATCGCCCGGGGCCCCGCTGAGCAACTATAGCCCCAGAGATTGCCCTGATCCAGCCATGCATCTCCTCTGGACAGTCAGACTAAGATGGAGAAAAACATAGACAAAAACATCTATTATTAAAGACATAGAGTATCTCCATGACTGAACAGAATTCAGTTTGAGGTGTTTGTTTGTTTTATCATCAACATTAATGCAATATTAAATGTGTTACTCAACCTGAACATGTGAAATAAGAAAATTGCAGTATTTCAATAGAACAGAAGTTATCTACTATATCCTACAGAGACAGGATTTCTGATGTCATTTAATGTTTGATTTGTATTTACTCTGAATTGGACTACAATGCTTTGCATTACACCGTCTTCACTCTATAAAGCAGTCTATAATTCACACGCACGAGTCTGATGTGACACACAAAGCTATTGCACAACTGCAAATAAAAAATACAATTTAAATAAAAAGTCTATTTTGCACCCTATTGTTATTTAATAGAAAAATATGAATTACAAATTATATTACCAGCATAAAAAATGAGTTGAAAAATTACAAATATTCATTAACAATTGGTAGAGCTGTTTGATTCGAGACATTTCGACAGTTCCACAGAGACGCCCCTCAATACGAAATTGCAAATTGACCAAGAGATGTCCTGAAAAAACTGAATGGTTTTCTGAAGATCTTTTGCAGTGATGATGAATCTGTGAGTTGAACTGAATAATAATTTGAAAGGAGTCTGGTGAAATGTATTTATCTATTTTAAAGAATAAATACTTGAAGGTGATTATTTTCATAAACATCTGATTCCTGATTTTAAAATCAATTCCAGACTTATTTTACATATACTGTATATTGTTGTCAATGTGTATTTAAATGTAATTTGATTCCATAGAATGATTTGGTAAAACTTCACAATAAACAACCTGTATTTTAAATGTAAAAGTTATCCGTCAAATGCAGGCATGTGATGGCCAAAAAACATGTTCCGAGCAAAGTCTGCAGCACAACGAACGAGCAATCCCAAACCGGGCACTTACACAAAGTCTTTCTAGTTTTCAGAAAGGTACCAGAAGAATAAAGATTGCAGACAAACTGTTTAGTTAATTTCATATTTGATTAGTTTTTGACAAACACAAAAGCTATTGTTGACCAGCATGAACAGGGTGCAGAAGTTATAAAATGTACAACCAACAATTGGGAAGGAATCGTTTTCACAAGCTTCGTGATTTGAATCGTAATAGGAGTTATTGGATCATCTCATATTGTCACTTATGGTGTCCCGAATACTAGCTCACTGACTAACGCGCTCAATGCAGATGGTCCCAGTTTTAAAATGCAGCATTTTGCAGTTTAACAATCATGCCATATCACAATTTTAATCTTAATTCAATCCATATTGCTGCCTTCATGAAATTCATACCAGTGTCTCAAAGGTCAAAGTCTGCAGGTTTTAAAGCATCTTGGATGGTTTCGTAAAGCAAGTGCTGCTTTCACATCTGACCTTAACAAAGAGATGTTGTGTCCTTAACACCGTAAACACCACAAAAGTATTTAGACCCCTGACCAATTCTCTCATATTGCTGAATTACAAATGGTACACTGAAATTTCATTCTGTTTGATATTTTATTTTAAAACACAAACTCAAAATCAATTCTTTTAAGGTGACATTTTTGATTTTTATGAAAAACAAAAAACTTAAATATCTTGCTTGAATAAGTATTAATATTTGGTTGAGCCACCTTTTGCTGCAATTACTGCTTCTTTTGGGGTACATATGTACCAGCTTTGCACACAATGATGAAGTGATTTTGGCCCATTCTTCCTGGCAGATTTGCTTCAGGTTGTTCAGGTTGGTTGGGTGATGCCTTTGGACTGCAATTTTCAAAGAGTGCTACAGAATCTAAATAGGATTGATATCAGGACTTAGATTGGGCCACTGTAGGACATTTATATTTTTGTTCTTGAGCCACTCCAAAGTGACCTTGTGCTTGGGATCATTGTCATGCTGAAAGGTGAATTTCATCCCAAGCTTCAATTTTTTAGCAGACTGAAGCAGGTTCTCTTGCAGTACTTCCCTATATTATGCTCCATCCATTCTTCCTCCAATTCTAATGAGATGCCCAGTCCCTGCTGGTGAGAAGCATCCCCACAGCATGATGCCACCACCACCACCATACTTCACTGTAGGGATGGGTGTGTTGAGGCATAGGAAGTGTTAGGTTTGCGCCACACATATCGCTTTGAGTTTTGGCCTCATCTGACTGATAAAACCTTCTGCCACATCGCAGCTGAATTACTCGCATGCTTTCTGGCAAACTCCAGACATGCTTTCATAAGGTACTTTTTTTTCCACCCTCCCATACAGGCCAGCTTTATGCAGTGCTCTTGATATGGTTGACTTGTGCACCATTAATCCACTCCCAGCCACTGAACTCTGTAGTTCCTTCAAAGTGATTGTTAGCCTCTCTGTGGCTTCTCTTACAAATCCCCTTTTTGTAAGAGCACTGAGTTTTGAGGGACGGCATTTTCTTGGCATTTTCCACTTCCTGATTATTTATCCAACTATGCTTACTGGGATATCCAAACATTTGGATATTATTTTGTTCCCTTTCCATAATCTATGCATTTTTATTACTTCATCTCTAACTTCTGTGGAATGCTCTTTGGTCTTAATTTTCCTTCAGATTCACAACTTGACCATTGATCCTTCAACAATGGGTTTTTTATCCAGAAAATGTGACTGCAAATGATTAACAGGTGGATGCCAATGGTAAAGTAATTGTGTCATCGTTAGGGCAATTTCTTTCATCAGTGTAACCTTATATATTTCCCAACTGTGGAGTGGAGGGGGCGGGGCCGGGCTGGAATGTTGCACAACCAGTCCCCAATCGGCCTGATGGGGCGCGTGAGGGATAAAGGCGGCCGGTGACGACGGTTCGAGAGAGAGAGAGCTCAATCCCGGACATGTCCGTTGTGTGTTTGTTTGTGCTTTTGTTTAAGTTTTCAATAAAATATTATTTATATTGACAAGCCGGTTCTTGCCTCCTCCTTGCCCATCATAACCCGTGTTACATTGGTGCCAAAACCCAGGAAGGAGGAGGGATGCCCATCGCAGAGTCCTCGACACTGCCGTCCACCCCGGAGAGCGGCACTGCCTTCTGCTGGGTGACGGAGTAGCCCGACCGCCTGGATGCGGGAAACGGCCGCCGTACGTGGGGCGAGTGGGGACTGGATTCCCCGACTGCCTGGAGCGAAGGAGCCGCTGCTGGGGGCGGAGGAGTGCCCTGCCATCCCCAGAGACACGGAGGGGTCAAGGGAAGACCGCCGTCCGCGAGGGGAGGAGGGAAGAAACTCCCTGACCGCCTTGAGCGGCCTGATGGGGCGCGCGAGGTATAAAGGCGGCCGGTGACGACGGTTCGAGAGAGAGAGCTCAATCCCGGACATGTCCGTTGAGTGTTTGTTTGTGCTTTTGTTTAAGTTTTCATTCAAATATTATTTATATTGACAAGCCGGTTCTCGCCTCCTCCTTGCCCATCATAACCCCGTGTTACACCAACATAAAACCAATGTCACCTAACAATAACTGATTTTGAGTTGCAGTGTTTTAAAATAATATTTCAATGCACCATTTGAAACTCACTCACTCTACATTGTGTCGATGTAGTGATACTAGGGATCGCCCTTGGGAGCCCCAAACACTTCTGATTTTGAGAAAAGGCCAATGGGACTTGGCGAGTGGAATTTGCATGCCACTCTACCAGACATACGGGTATAAAAGGAGCTTGCTTGCAACCAATTATTCAGATTTTTTTTTGGAGCCGAGCAGTTGTGTTCAGCGAGCTGAATTCCTCTGCTGGTCTATTCACCTCTGAAGTCAGTGAAGCTGTTGGATTTACGGAGCATTACAGCAGTCTCTCCCCCTCATGCACCGGTGGTTCAGCAGCTAAAAGAGTATATTCTTTTCACAAAAAAAAAAAAGTAAAGAGTATATTTCCTACTAAAAGTGTGGCACTGATGGAGCATCTTTTTCAAGATGCCTTTCCGTCTGTGTATAATTCCTGGTTGCAGATGCTATGTCTCAAACGTTTGGGCGCTGCACACGCGGCGACATCTTTCATGGATGGTTCGTGTCCTCATTGCGAGAACATGACAATGGCAACATTGCGGTCATGGCTTCCTTTCGTCAGTGGGAAAGCCACCCCAGTGGCTCCCCGCCTCGTTCCTTCTACATACGGATATGAGGCTGTGGCGGTTAGCACTGGGGATGATTTGGGGACCTCAATGGGAGCTTCTCCACCGGGAAACCCCCCACAGACTCCCATTCCTTAGCACGCTCGTGTGCCCCTGTCGAGGCTCGCGAAGAGGATGAGCTCTCGATCGCAGCATCGGAGAGCGTGCTCGTCCAGTCTGATGCCAAGGACTTGGCTGGGCTCCCACCCACGGGTGCGGTCACCCAGTAGCAGGCTGACATGGAGTTGGCGGCCATGCTTGCCTGGGTGGCTGTGAGTGTCAGGCTGGAGTGGAACCCTCCAAACCCCCCTGAGCCCTCATGGCTCGATGATTGGTTCCTGGGCACAGAGCACCGCTCATGGCCACACCCGACCTGGTTCCTTTCGTACCGTAGGTGCATGATGAGCTCACGAGCTCAACGGGCACCTTTTGCTGCCCGGACCTGATTTGTGGGCTCCTCCGCCCTCACTACCCTCAAAAGCGGGACTGCCAGGGTGTACTCTGTGATTCCCCAGGTGAATCAGGCAGTTGCGGTACACCTGTGCCTGCAGAGCGCAGCCACCTGGCGGAACCGTCCGAGACTCCCGTCCAGGGCCTGTAGGCTTACGTCGTCACTGGTGGCTAAGGCCTACAGTGCCACTGGACAGGCTGCCCCCTCCCTCCAAGCCAGGCGCTGAAAGGACCTGGGATTGATGTAGGAGCGGCGATCGGCATCAACATTGATTCGCGGTGGTAGACCTGAAGGACGCGTACTTCCATGTCTCGGTTTTACCTCGACACAGGCAGTTCCTACGGTTTGCTTTTGAGGGCAGAGAGAACCAGAAAAAGGTCCTCCTCTTCGGTCTGTCCCTGTCACCTCACGCCTTCACAAAAGTCGCAGAGGCACTTTGCCCCGTTAAGGGAAGTGGGCATTCACATCCTCAACTATCTCGACAACTGGCTGGATTTGTTGTTTGTGCACAGGGACCTGGTGCTCAGGCACCTGAGCTGGCTGGGGCTTCGGGTCAACTGGGAAATGAGCAAGCTCTCCCTGGTTCAGAGCATCTCTTTTTTCTGCATGGAGTTAGACTTAGTCTTGATGCTGGCGCGCCTCGTGAGCGTGCGCAGTCAGTGCTGAACTGAACTGTCAGGCATTCAGGTGGAGAACGGCGGTCCCACTGAAACTATTTCAGAGGCTCCTGGGGCATATGGCATCCTCAACAGCGATCACGGGAGAACCTGACATGCACTGGTTGCTCGTGGTAACACCATGTGATGTATATCCTATGAAATGGTTTCCCCACTGGCAAACCCATGTCTTCCTTGGGCAGAGACCCATCTGCCCCCAGTCACCGTGTTTGTAGAGACCCCCCCCCCCCCCCAAAAGGTTACTTTCATAACCTCCGTTCCCTGATGGAGGGAACGAGACATTGTGTCTTGTGTCCACAACACTGAACTACCTGCTTCAATGGTCGGGACCTTGTCTCAGTTCCTCAGCACAAAACCTGAATGAGTGGTTGCAAGCCAGCACGTTTTATACCCGTCTGTCCGAGGGAGTGGCATGCAAATTCCACTCGCCAATTCCCATTGGCATTTTCTCAAAGATCAGAGGTGCTTCCAAGAGCCATCCCTAGTGTCACTACACAACACAACGTCTCGTTCCCTCCATCAGGGAATGGAGGTTACGAAAGTAACCAGGATGATAATTGGTCAGGGGTCTGAATACTTTTGAAAGGCGCTATATATCTCATAATAAGTGGTTTAAATCATTCAAACAAAATCGAACACAAAATACAGTTTTTAAATAATGTTATTTATTGAACAAAAAAGTTATCCGATACCAACTGGGCATGTGTGAAAAATTACATTGCTTTTTGGTAACACAATAATCTGCTTTAGGCTCAAAAGAAGCAAAATTTAAGTTTTGGAGTGGCCTAGTTAAAGTCCTGACTTTGAGATTGAGATGCTGTTGCAGGACCTTAAACGTGCAGTTCATGCTTGAAAACCCTCCAATGTGGCATTTGGTGCTGCTAAAGGTGGCACAATCATCTATTGTTTAAGGGGGCAGTTTGTTTTTCACACGTTTTTCCATGTTCTTAAGTGCCAACCCTTCTACGTTGTGTGGCTATTATTAATTCTGGATGGTGCATTTGAATTCACAGAGTTTTTACAGAGTGCGTGATCTCCAAAAAATGTTATCGTGTTCGCAACGCAAATTAATTTCCTGATTTAAATGAGGAAAAACTGGTCTAGACTGTTATATCAGGTTGCGGACAGGTGTGTTAACATTTAGAAATATGTTCTTAAATGCCAAATTTCTGACACAAATTTGGCTTTTTTATTAATTATTTGTTTTATCCAGCATTAAATATTGGCAAACTACAGATGTCAGTCTGGAAAGCAGCTGTCTGATGTGCTGAAGGGCTTGTGCAATTGTTTCATACGGATTTACTGAGGGATGAGAAATTATGATTATGATTATTGCCATCTTTTTTAAATCTGCAATTTGAATAAGTGCAGATTTAAAGTTAAAAGTTAGATTTAAGTTAATGCTACTCTAGAATGTGCAGTAGTTTAGTGACCAAGGAAATAAAACACAGTCTCACGCCCCTGAGCGAAATCGATTCTCAGTTCCCAACGGCTGGGAATTGAAGAATTGATTCTTTTTGCTGTTGACTCCCAGCCGTAGTGTTTGGTGTGCCCCTCTTTTATGATGGTCTTTGTTTACTGTTTACACTTCTGGTCTTTGGGGTTTATATGACCCCAACAATTGATAGAGTAATTGTACAAAAAATATACA